>APFE030498923.1:121711-136683 GCA_000404065.3 Pinus taeda | reverse complement strand
CTCTATCTTTGGGTACATTTGATGGCTGATCCATCTTGTGTGCTGGAACTGATTGAGTTGATGAAGGATCCATGATTTCTTTACCTTTTCTCAGTGGAACAGCAACACCATTCTTTGCCAAGTTTTCTGCTCTCTTTTGAATCGGATTTATGGGAATTGTCAGGTTTCTCAATTGCCTTTGCTGGCCTTGCTGAGCTGATAAAGCGTGTAAGTAACCTCTTTGATACTCTTCAGACTCATCTTGAAGTACGACATCATTAGATAAAATGTAATGCTCATCTTGAGGTGTATATGCATTACCTATCAGCTCTTCTTCCTCCGTGATGTATGTGGGCAGATCATCGAGAGTGAAGAACTGATTTTCTTCACCAACACCTTCACCTTCATCTTCTGATTCTTGAGTGACATAATTTTGCTGAAGTGGAGGTTGGATTGGCTGCTGCACGGCCGCCTCTTGTGCTCGTGTTTCCCGTTGTTTGATTCTATATTGGGGCTGCTTTTGTTGACCTCTGAAATTTGGGTTTCGAACTTGCGATTCCGGTTTGCCAAGACTAAGATTTTGGAGTGCCTTTTTCACCTCCTCAACTGTACGAAGGACCTAAGAAGTGGATGCTACCTCTTCTTTGATTGTGACCTTCTTTTCCGCCTTCATTCTCGCCCTTTTGTCATTCAAATTAGCCTCCACACTGACTGCAATTTTCTGCATTTCCTCCAATGTAGGAGGATCTCGGTCCTACAGTGAGTAGGCCATCTCCGGATCAAAACCATCCAGGAACTTAAGCAATGCGGACTTTCTTGATGGCTTCAAATCATCGGGGATAGAATTATAAACTGAATTAAATCTGATTATATAGTCCTGAACCGACTCACCCGGATTTCGCTTGAGGTTGTTGTATTCGGCATTGATTTGCAGCAGGTCTTTTCTTATTTCCCATCGGTCCAAGAATTGCCTTTCGAGTGCTTCCAAAGAGACGATACTACCAGCTGCTAGCCCTCTGAACCATTTTCGAACTTCTCCTCCAAATGTCTGAACGAATAACCTCATTGTAACATCTTCCTCGTCTAGCTCATATAGATCAAAAAAGGTAGTCATCCGGTCTATATGCTGCTGCGCTGAAACACTTTGAGGAGTGCCATCAAACATGGGTATTTTGCTTTGACACTCTTTGGTTTAGTGATCCTCGTCACATATATGACATGGAGTTTTTGGTTTCACATTGCCATAAGGGTTTGCAGAAGATTTTCTAGGAGATGAGTCTCCCTGGTTTTTCTTCTTCCCTTGTTTTTTCTTCTTGCCTCTTGGTTGCTTGGTTTCTTTGCCTTTGTCTGTTGAAACGACATTTACTTCCAAGGCTAGAAATTCCTCATTTGCATTTTGACTCGAAACCGTGCGGGCCTTTTTCGATTTGGCCTTTGCAGTTTTAGTGCTTGTCATACCTATCACATCATCGCCGGCATGAGAGTCTTTGTTTGATTTAAGAGGCGGAGGAACGGAGAATTCTGGTCTAGGAGCGTCAGGGATTTTCTCGTAGAGCGTGCCAGACTAAGTATAGATCAAGTCTAGATATTGTGCATGAGAAATAACTTGCTCTTCAGTGACGACTCCCCCCTTTGCCACATCTTCTATAATAGCGGGTAACCGTGACTTAATAAACCATTAAGCCAATAGCTGATTAGGAACATATGTTTTTACCATTCTACGATGACACCGCCACTCATGAATATGATCGGATATGTGAGTGGTTGTCGTCTGTTTGAAATTGGTAAGCAACTTAGTTCCTGTTTTGTACTTGATAGGTAACTGAAAATGGGTTAAAAAGGTTGTGGCTAGGGTACTGAAGTTATCAAACGAAGCTCTAGGCAGTTCGACATACCACTTTGCTGCCGGACCAGTTAACATGCGCTGAAAGAGGCGAAGCCGAAACGAATCATCATTGAGAGTGTTTGACGAACACCATAGATGAAAGGTCATCACATGATTCGATGGGTCTTCGCCCGGATTTCCATTAAATTTAGGAATATCTAACGAAAGTTTATGCGGAATTGCCGGCCACCAAGGGGTGTAGGCAATTGGATCGTTCATTAGTCGACTTAGATCTGGTAAATCTAGAGTTGCCACGAAGGGCAACTGTTGATTCAGGCTTGGTTGAGCATACCCAGGATAAGACTGAATCGTTTGAGCAGTCGGTCTTTGCATACCAGCATAATGCATTTGATGTTGGTAACTTTGGTAAGGTTGATGGGCATAACCATTATGATATGGTTGATACTGCTCCATTACTTGCAAAGACTTGTTGCTCATATCCTTGGTAATGCTTGCTGGAATTGTGGTTGTTGGTATTGCACCAGCCATGGTTGTGAAGCCATGGACTGTTGTCCAACACTGACTGTTTGACCAAGATGGGGATTGGTGTTCCCCATTTGAACCTGTGCCATTCCACCAGTGGGTGATTATGGTTGTGTTGGAGGTATAAGAGATTGTTGTATTGCAACCTGCGAAACTTGAGGTTGGCATACAACTGGTGACGCTTGTACTTGTGATACTGCGACAATAGCCGGTGTAGGTGAACTTTGTTGTATTGAGCATACAACTCTTGGTTGTTGAGATAGGACTGGGACCCAATCGCTAGTTGTGATTCCAGCATAACCCAAATTTTTTTGCGAACTCACGCATGGTTGTCCTTCTGGGGAAGACAATGAAAGGGCATACGGCCCTCCATACGACGGTAATCCAGTGCTCAAAGGAATAATTTGCCTTTGGGGACCAGTTTGCCCAAATTGACCTTGTGACAGATCAATTTGTCGAGACTCAACGTAAGAGATTCCAGATATAATTCTGGACGAACAAATGGGAACAGTCCATACTGTCGAAATAGTCCCAGGATGGACTCCTTCCAGCGATTGAAATCTGGTTGGGACAGATGGCACACCGGCGAACATTGTCAGAATAGCAGAAGGAGCTTCCGCCGTTGCTGTGTCGGGTGACACAGTCCTTGATGTTGACAGTTGTTCAGACATATTAAGTCTATCCAAAAGATTCCTCAGTGATTCTTCAGGAACTTCCGAGGGTGGGTGAATATTCTCTGATGAAGAAGGATATAGGGCGATCCCAGCTCCAAGTTGCGGTGGAGTGCTAGATGGAGGATCTTCGGAAATCTCTTCTATGGCAATCAATCCAGGAGGAAGAGGCAGACCGTCAGGTCCGTAAAATATTTCTAGTGCCAAAGAAGATGTAATTTCGGCAGCAGCAGACGGTTGGGGAGTAACACCCTCCGAATCGGCCGTAGATGGAACCGGTTCAGGAATAGAAGTGTTAACAGTCACACTAGGATTAGTTGTAATGTCCTTTTGATGTTGCAGAATTTCTTCTGTAGAGGCAGGGATTCCAGAAATGTTCGGAGTAACTGGAGTCTCTGAGGATGTTGCAGTGCTTTCTCCAACCAACCTAGGGGACTTTGACTCCGGAATGGGTTCGCTTCTGGAGTCAATGATGGTTGACTCGTAAGTCTCTGCGAATGACGGGGTTTTGATTGACTTTATTCCACGATTGTGGATTACTTGATCAACTCAAAATAAAGGGAAAAATGTTTTTCGAATTAAATTAATTTTAGACGCTTTGACACAACTTGTTTTTTCAATTTTAAAGAGTCGAGAAAAAAACAAAAGATGACTCTAGTCGCCTTCGATTTTTATTGAGCTTGAAGTGACAAGCGCTCAGAGGACCTTTTCCTTTAAGGAGTCTGAAAAGGAGCAAAATGGACTTCTCTGGAGATCTAGGCAGAGAGGATTACCAAACCAATCGTAAAATTGCAGAATAATTTTTACGGTACGACAATCAATCTTCCCGAATGATGTGTTCGGTGCATTACGATCGTTAGGGCGGTAGACATGACTTCCTAAGGATACGGGATGCAGCCTATTATGGTCTCCCAATATATACGCAACGGTACGTGGGAGCACAAGTCCGTACTGGCACTTGCCGTCTCAGAGTGGAGGAATCACCCAACCAGCACCGAAAGCAACAGTTACCAGGCTTTACGATGCCAGAATACGTCTCTAGCCTAGACCTCTAGATGTTGTGCGTTAAGTTCCGAAGCGTTGTTAGATTCATTGGATTTATTTTAAGTTGATCTTGCTTAACAGTTTTCCTTTCAGGTTCATCACGTGATGTATGTATAATTCCTAAAATGCAGTCTAAGATGATAAACAAACATTTTATCTTCTTTCAGCAATGAAAATCCTAGCTACTAAAGGGAAGAAAGTCAAGCATATTTTCTTCATAGAGCACAGAGCACACGCTAAAATGGACAGTCCTAAATCAAGCCAAGCATTCAAAATGTAAATGCACATGCATGTATTTGTTTTTCAGCTCTCTTAATGTGTGAATGACGTTAAGAAAGATATGTGCAAAACTGAATTACTTTTAAAGCGACAGTACTCAACAAAATTCTTTTTCAAAACAAAGTGAAAGCAAGAGAGACACTTTGCGATTTTGAAATGGAAATTGTTTTTCGACACTTTAAAACTAGTAATTCAAATCCTATGCAACAGTAACTGTATAATCGACTATCTAAAACAATGGAATTGCTCTCCAAAAATGAAAACGACAGCTGCGACACTTTCAGATCTAGAGAGGACAGTTCGACTATGCTACTTTTTATAAAAGAGAACTAAAACGAAGCACAATACATATTTTTTTTTTATAGTTCTTTACACTAAGGAGGCGGAATAATGCAAGAGAAGGGGGTTTTCACAGAAGTACACTGACTACAGACAACAAAACTCTTGAATAAGATTGAAAACAGTGAGAAAAATCCACAGTCGGAGGGTAAATTTAATCCTCCCTGACCATCGCACCTGTTACATAGTGAACTCAGTATGTAGCGCACCTACTGCACTCGGGAAGTGCGATGCATACAGGCTGCCTTGAAGGCAGGGTGCGATGGTGGCATTGCGAGACTTTGAACGAGATTTCACTCACAGTTTGCAATCTAGTTCAGGTGTTTAGGCTGAATAAGTAAGGGTTAATGTATGTAAAACACAGGGGTGATCTAAGAGGTTACTAGAGCCACCACTTAGGGCAATTAGATTGCTTGCAGATCTATTGTTTAATTCATAAACAAAACATGGAGATTGACTGAAGCAACATTGATCTACTTTGCATTTGTATGACAAATGCAGTTCGAAGGCTAGCTGGCTTGACTTCAGGCTCTGTCTGTATGTTTATAGAAGAAACAAGGATAGATAGGCTAATAAGTAATCTAGTTGCTCCCCAGTGGAGTCGCCATTTTGTTACACGGGAATAGTTTCCACTCAGATGCTGCTATTCCCACTAAGATGGGTGGCTATCTTAGAAACAAACAATCAAAGTCTACTATTGATTCCTTTTATGAAAAATAGATGAGAGGAGAACCAAGAGGGCCAACCTGAGTCTTGCGCTCGATTTCCTCTCCTTCATGATAGAGTTTTGCTGCTTCTTCTTTGTCTGCTCAGCTTCAAAAGGACCTATGGAATCATAGAAACATACTACTATGCAAGAAACAAGGATCTAAATTCATAAATAATGCAGGACCAGATGTGCATTAACCATATACATGCATATATAAACAAGTACACAAGAATATGGAAGGAAACAAGAATAGCTTTATTCAGATGAAAAGTAGCAAGAAGATTACAATGATGTGCTCTAACCCAGCATCATCCTCCAGCTAAGAAGCCCTTCTTCACCTCAAGCAAAGCTAGATGACCCAACACTGTGAATGTACACCAGAATACCAACAACACTTCTCTGTAAGATACAAAATTCCAGCCTCTGGATCTCTGTGATGAGGGATCCATATATAGATGATTACAGAGAGGTGAGTCATCTTTTGGGATCTTTATTAGTGTCTTCTCTCTGATAGTTCCTTCTTCCACTTGGAGAATTATGATCTCTTACTCATCCCTGGTCGAAAATGGAGTGGCAAGTGTCAGAGGGGAAGCTTTTGGAAGATTCCATGATCTTTCACCTTGCATTTTTGTCCCTGCCATTTGTCCATTCCCGACCATCGCACCCTACAGAGGAGAAAATCAGTATGCATCGCACCCTGTACATTGGGAAGGTGATATGCGTCACACCCTCTACATTGAGCTTTTAGTATGGTCCAGTTTTGACCATTTATGAGCAGTTTTTAGGGGAGAACTTCTGGGAGATGATGTAATCAGTTGACCTTGTTCCTTTAGGCAATGGAGCAACACTTTTAGGGACTTAGGAGCCCTCAGTTTATGGACATTTGTGATTGGGGTTGAAGTGCCCAAAAATGTCTATAACACATCCTCATCCAGTTCATCCCTTAGAGGTGAATTTGGAAATCTGCTGGAAGATTTCAAGAGTGAGATGATGCAGACTCTTGCCATGCAAATGGATACCTTGCATATCAAAAGAAAACAAGAGGAAGCAGAGAGGGCTTTGACAATTTTTTGTCCTAGGTGCACTAGAAAGCATCCTAGGAACGAATCTCCATTGAACTCTATAGAAGTGTGTTCAGTCTGTGAAGAAGACCATTCTACGAATCAGTGCCATTCCTTGCTCGGACTTAAAGTTGCATATCAGGGGGCTGGAGGAGCCACTGAACCACTCTATTTCATGAACCAAAGGAGGCCACATGGGCCCAGACTGTACCAGCAGGGAATGCAAGGGACATCCCAGACATATTACAACACCAATCAAGCCACTTCCATGCCTTCTTAGGGTCCCCTTGCTCATCCTTTCTGGTCCACACCCCATCCTTGGTCATATCCATCTCAATACCATGCTAAGCCAGCTGCTCATTCATTTCACTCTTATGCTTAGCCACAGTCTCAGTGGAATGCACCTCATCAGGGGTGGAGGCCCCAACACAACTCTCCCCCTGCTCTTTTGCCTCCACCACCTGCTCAACCACAACCATTTCCTCCTGCTCCCCTAAGGCAACCCCAAATACCTACTCAACCGAACCCGAACCCGAATAACAGACAGACCCAATAGGTGTATAGTGGGGACATATCATGCTCGACATATGCTGTGGAGATTCAAGAGATTAACCTACGATTTGGGAAGGTTCTCCCAGATAACCAACCTCCCTCTAAGGAGGATGAGGAAGAAAAAGAGGAAAGTGAGCCAAAAGCCATTCCACCCTTTCTTGAGAGATTATCTGGAACAACAAAACCTACCCCAGAAGAAACTAAACTTCTAGGAGAATTGAAACAATTATGTGTAAAGATACCACTTCTCCAAGCCATAAAGGATGTGCCTATATACAACAAGATGATCAAGGAGAAGTGCTTCAGGCACCCAGGCAGGCATAGGAGAGATGCTCCAACTATCAATGTCATAGGACAACCGTTCGACCTAATGTTGGGGCAGGTAATCTATCCGAAATATCTAGACCATGGAAGCCCTGTAGTCGATGTTCACATCAATGGAACCATAATCCCCATACCCTGATTCATCTAGGGGCTACCATTAATGTGATGACCAAGGACACTATGCTCAAGCTCAACCTTCAGGGCTCCCTGAGAAAAACCACAACAATACTACAATTAGCAGACCGCTCCACCATGACCCTTGAAGGGATTGTGGAAGATGTAATGGTCTCCATTAATTATTGGGAGTATCTTGTTGATTTCCTGGTTCTCCAACCAAAGGCAAAGCTCACTGGGTATCCTCTCATCCTAGGAAGACCCTAGTTGGCTACTGCAGATGCCTACATCAGTTGTGAGCTGGGAACATGACAATCAAGAATGGGTATATTTCCAAGAAGCTAGTCCTATACCCTTCTGCCCAACCTTTGTTAGAACATGTTTTACCTCTCTGGTTGGAGGAGGAAGATGAGGATGAAGCCTATTCCGTACCACTATGTGCAGTGGAAGCTACCATGTGGGGGGGGCACAAACCGAGGATGATCTTATTGAAAACTTGATTCAAAATCCACTCCCCAGTGTGTTTCCATTAGAAGCGCTGGTGGAAGAAACCCAATCCAATCCTGTAGTTGATCTCTGTGTGGCTAACCCAACCTCTCTCCAATTTAAGAATGTGGAATTCAGCCCAGAAAGAACCTTGAAGATCAACTCATCCCTATCCACCTCTTAGGAGAAAGAACTATGTAGCTTATTAAGAAACCACTTGGATGCTTTTGCTTGGAGCTATAAGGAGATGAAGGGAGTGCACCCTTCAATCTGTACTCATCACATTTACATTAAGGAAGATTGCAAACCAGTCAAGAAGACTCAAAGGAGGATGAATCCAACCGTTAAGGACATTGTCAAAGAATAATTGCAAAATTTAATGGATGCGGGATTCATCTACCCTATCTTTGACAACGAATGGGTCTCTCCTTTGGTGCTAGTGTCAAAGAAAAATGGGAAGTGGAGAATCTATGTTGATTATCGAGAACTAAACAAGGATACCAAGAAGGACCATTTTCCTTTTCCTTTCATAGATCAAGTGTTAGATGGCCTGGCAGGGAAGAAGTTTTTCTCCTTCCTATATGGGTTTAGTGGGTACAACTAGATCCAAATCAGCCCGAAAGACCAAGATAAGACCACTTTCACTTTTCCTTGGGGTACCTTTGCATACCAGGTCCTTCATTTTGGATTGTGCAATGCTCCCGCCACTTTCCAGAGAGCAGTATTGAGTATATTTGCTGAATTGGTTCATGATGCAGTGGAAATATATATGGATGACTTTACCCCTTATGGTTCTAACTTCCAGGAAGATTTATCTAACCTAGGAATGGTTTTGGACAAGTGTATTGAGATGAACCTATCCCTCAGTCCTAAAAAATGTGAATTCCTGATGACTGAAGGGACCGTGCTAGGTCATGCAATCTCTCAACAAGGATTACATGTGGACCCCAACAAAATTGCCATCATCCAAAGGGTCCCACCTCCTCAAAAGGTAAGAAATGTTCAAAGTTTCCTAGGTTTAGTAGGGTATTATAGAAGATTCATTAAGGATTTCAGTAAGTTAGGCTCTCCATTGTTTTGTCTTTTGGGAAAAGATGTTGACTTCATATGGACTGACTACTGTCAAGAGGCTTTGGATACCTTGAAAAGTAAACTGGTGATTGCCCCAATTTTGAGAGGTCCAAACTGGGCCCTACCTTTCCACATTCATACAGATGCCTCGAACAAAGCGATAGGAGCAGCCTTAGGGCAAGTTGGTGAGAAGCTACCTTATGCCATATATTTTGTAAGTAAAAAATTGTCGAAGGCAGAATTAAACTACAATGTAATCGAAAATGAGCTCCTAACTATAGTCCATTCCCTAAATAAGTTCAGAAACTACATCACCAACTATCAAAAATTTGTACACACTGATCATGCTGCAATTAGGTATTTAATGAACAAACTAGATGTAAATGCTCGCATTATTAGATGACTGCTTTTATTGTAGAAATTTAATTTAACCATTGTTGATAAGCCGGGTAAGGAAAAATGTTGTTGCTGATTTTTTGTCTAGAATAGATCTGCCTGCAGGTGAAGAAGGAATGGTGGATGATGAAATGCTAGATGAACACCTATTTTCTATCTCAGTACTCTCTCCATGGTTTTCTGATATAACAAATTACTTTGTTTCCGCATAGTTCCCGCCACACCTGTCCTCAAAAGAGAAGAGCAAGATCGTGAGGAAAAGTGCCCATTTCACCTGGATTGGGGGCAATCTCTTCAAACTTGGTCCAGATCAAGTTTTGAGGAGATGTGTCAGGGAGGACAAGGTTTTTGACATTCTCCTAACCTGTCATGATGGGCCCTGTGGGGGCCATTTTGTAGCAAAGAGGACTGCCTTCAAAATCTTGCATGCGAGTTACTATTGGCCCACTCTTCATCAAGATGTAAGGAGCTATATCAGCCAATGTGACTGATGTCAAAGGATGGGGAAACCTACTCCAAGAGATGAGATGCCCCTGCAACCTCAAGTGACTTTCAAGCCATTTGAGAAGTGGATCATGGACTTTGTGTGATCCAAATTGGATCCATAAAAGACTATCAAGAACCCTGACTATACCAGGTCAGGACAAATCTTTAAAAGATTCAGAACCATGATAAAAAAACACCCCTGAACTAGTGGCATTGGAAACTAGCGTGGAACGATGAGGACCTCGGTAAAAGCGCGCTGACCGAGGCCCATGGAGATTGCGCAGGAGGTCAAAGTAGCTCCTGGGAGCCCCAGATCGGGAAAAGGAGGTGGATTTTGATGCACGATTGCTGGGAAAATAGGGCCAAAGTAGAAAAGCCTGAGCACTTGGACGCATGGCGAACCAGAGAACCGCGGCTAGAAAAAGGCAAAAGTGCTAAATGTACAAGGCGAGACCTGTGCTCTGGAAACCGACAGTATTGATCAAGGCGCCCTCAAACGGTAAATAGTTTTGGATGGAAGCAGAGTGATCCCACTCAACGATCAATGCGTGGCAAGCGGAGGTGAGAGAAAAGAACTGTTGATTGTGTGTTAAAGGTCGAGCAAGTCAACCACGCAGGACATGTGTATGGTGTCAGATTTGGAGGTCCCAGATCAGACGGTTGAGATCAAGCTCGATGGAGGAAGCAGAATCGACGAGGGAATATGCCGCGATTTGTAAACATTTGGAATCAGTTTGACCGCCACGGTGGAGGAAAGACTTCATCCACAATGTAACTGTAGAAAACGAATCGACGAAGTAGGCTAGCACTGTTTAGAGGAGGACACATGGCCACTCCCTGAGCATTCATGCTCACACCGAATAGGGAACTCCAAGTGCAACTGCAAAAGGTGAATTGACAGAGGCGGAAGAGGAAATGAACAGGCATGGGAACAAATGGCTAAAAGCCATGAACAGATATAGAATACACAGTTAAGTCAGAGAACAGTTTGAGAGACAAGGAAAGACTAGAATCCTGAGAGGAGGACGAAATACACAGAGGAAGAAGACAATAAAGCAAAAGCAGAAAGAAACAAGGGGCCGAGCTAACCAGCGACAACATCGAGCATCAGAGAGCTTGAGAGATTCAAGCCATCCCATAGAGGAATCTGTCCACTGTAGACCAAAAGGTCACAGAGCTGGTAGGAAGAAGAAGAGTTTGTGTACTCCAGTGGCTTGGGGAATCCAATAACCACCCTGTCAAGCAAATCCTGCTTCAGGAGAACTCACTTTGAGTCCTTGTGTTGTAATTCTCTGCTAAAAGGCACAATAAAACAAGGCCACCACTGAAAGCTAGACCAGAGACGTAGCCTTGGATAATAGGGTGAACTCGTTATTAAAATTCTTATGTCTTTGTGTTTGCTTACTGTATTTCTCTACTTTCTTTCCATTTTATTATCTGTGTATTGGAAATCTAATCGATCCGTTGCTTCAATAACACAAAACACACACCACTACATGAGTCTGTAATACCTTTAAAACAATAAATCTTTAATTGATGTCACTCATAGGATGAATATCAGATCAAGTGGTATCATAGCTTTAGGCTGTAAGGTTAGACAAGCTTGTGTTGGTTTAGCTGTGAATGCTCACAATATGAAAGCTCAAATTAGGAGAAGGAGAGTTGGTCGAAACTAATCCTGAAATTGGGAGAGTCTATCCTCGGAAGACAATGTAAGAGGAAGGTTCTATGGGGCTAGACCCTCAATTCATAGAGAGTTTCCTAGCTATAAAGTCTATGGTAGAAGAAATGCATAGGGACTTTATAAAGCATAAGGATGAAGATTCATCAGGTTCTAAACAAGATAAAGGAGAAGATGAGTCTCATTCCCATGACCACTCAAAAGGAAAAGGGAAAGAGGAAAGCTTTCTCACACCTCCTAATAGCCCTGTGCATAATAAGAAAGCATCTTTGATTAAACTAGATGTTAAATTTGATTTGCCTATATATGATGGAGAGCTAAATGTTGAAAAGTTGGACAATTGGATTAGACAAATTGATGTGTATTGCAGAGTGAAAAACATCAACTCAGACAAGAGTAAAATTCTGCTGGCAAGCCTATGGCTAGGAGGCACTGCCTTGGTTTGGTGGGAAGGTAGAACCCAAGCTGATAAGAAAAAGCATGGTAAGACCATCTCTGTCTGGAGTGAATTTGTTTCTGCAATCAAGAAGCAGTTCTATCCATTGGCCTACATGCAACAAGCCATGATGAGTTGGAAAACTCTTCGGCAGTTGAAAGGGCAAAGTGTGCAAGGGTATACTCAAGAATTCAGAAAGAGAGCATTGATGTTGGGTATCGCATTAGACTCACTAGAGACTCTTTTGAAGTACATTGGTGGTCTACATAGCTACATGAGGCATACCATCCTCATGTTTAATCCCACTAGTATAGATGAGGTACTGTATAAGCTACTCATCTAGAAGCTAGAGGAAAGAATGGAAATCCAGAAGTTGGGGGACCATCCCAACCCACTTCAAGCAAGAGCAAGGAGAAAAGAAAGCAGAAGTAGAAAGCAAGGAAGGCCAACACTACACAGAAAGGCAAAGCTTCATGCACTCACTGTAAAAAGGAGGGGCATGATGATGAGCACTATTGGATTCTACATCCAGAGCTGAGACCTAAGAAGTTCGAGTGCAAGAAGAAGAAGACTGTTGCAGCTATGTAGAAAGATTTGGGGTCAGACTCGGGAGATGAAACAATCATTGCAGCCACAGACATAAAAGTAAGAATTCTGAAGCATCTTCTAGTAGTTCTGCTCAAACTATTATTGATGAAGAACATGAGAGAAAAAGATATGAGCTTTTCCATATTCGAGTTATTTCCAAACATCAAAATATTGATACTTTGTTTGATAGTGGCTCACAAGTAAATTTTATTTCTGAAGCAATTGTAAAGAATTTGGGATTAGCAACTACACCTCACAAGAAACCATACCCATTAGGATGGTTGAATGATAAAGCACAACTACAAGTGACTAGACAGTGCAAACTCAAGTTTTCTTTTGGGTCAACATTTGTAGATGAGGTTGAGTTAGACATAATTCCTTTGGATATATATGGAATTGTTTTAGGAAGTCCTTACTTGTATGATAGAAAGGTTGTTTTCTATAGAGTTGAGAACAAGTATCTACTTGTTAAAGATGGAATCGAATACTTTGTAAGATCTCACAAGCTCAAGAATAACTATACTCTCATAAATTTTGGGCAGATGAAAAGAACGATAAATTCATGCAAACAATTCTTACTAATGGTTGTAAAGGAAAAGAAACATGATAAAACCAATGTATTTGAGGGCTGTAATGCTCAGCAGCAAGTTGATATAGAAAACATTGTTTCAAAGTATGATGTCTTGTTTCAGGAACCTAAAGGTCTGCCACCCAAAAAGGAAATAGTATATGATATTATTTTGTAGCAAGATGTTCCATTGCCTAACATTGGGATGTACAGGTTGTCTGCTGAAATCAAGAAGCAGGTGTAGGAGTTTCTCGAGAAATGGTTCATCAGGCCTAGCACATCACCATATGGGTCACCAATCATTTTGGTGAGAAAGAAAGATGGCTCGTGGAGAATGTGCATTAAGTATTGAGCATTGAATAAGATAACAATAAAAAATCATTATCCCCTTCCTCGCATAGATGATCTTTTAGATCAATTAAAGGAAGCTGTTTATTTCACCAAGCTGGATTTGCATAGTGGATACCACCAGGTCAGAGTTGCAGAGCAAGATGCATGGAAGACTACTTTCAAAACAAAGTAGGGATTGTATGAGTGGCTAGTTATGACTTTTGGCTTAACCGATTCTCCTGCTACTTTCATGAGATTAATTAATGAAGTACTTAGACCTTTTCCTGATGATTTTGTTATTGTGTTTTTGGATGACATTCTGAATTTTAGTAAAACGTGGGAAGAACACTTAAAGCATGTTAAGCAGACATTAGATGTTTTGAAAAGAGAAAAACTTTATGTTAAACTCTCAAAATGTGAATTTGGCGAAACA
The DNA here is from genome assembly GCA_000404065.3 of Pinus taeda. Lineage (NCBI taxonomy): Eukaryota > Viridiplantae > Streptophyta > Pinopsida > Pinales > Pinaceae > Pinus > Pinus taeda. Next base: position 122,768 of record APFE030498923.1, on the reverse strand, counting down.
TCTCTAAATTATTTGGGTCATATAGTAGGGGGTGGTGAACTGAAAATAGATCCCTCTAAAGTGGTAGTCATTGTAAACTGGCCTGAACCCAAGTCTGCTACAGAAGTGAGAAGCTTCTTAGGAGCAGCACAATATTGGAGGAAGTTCATTTCTAATTTTTCCTTAATTGCAGCTCCCTTACATGCTTTGACAGGATTGAACAACGTGTTTCAGTGTGGAGGCAAACATCAGAATGCCTTTGACACCTTGAAAGAAAATATTAGTACAACACCTGTACTAGCACTTCCAGATCTACAAAGACCATTTTAGATCCAAACAGATGCCAGTGACTATGCCATGGGAGCAGTGTTGACACAACACAGTAAGCCCATACGTTATCATTCTGAGACTTTTAATCCTGCAGTAGTTAACTATCCTACATATGATAAAGAATTGTATGCATTAGTTCAGAGTGTGAAAAAATGGAAACATTACTTAATGGGAAAAGAGACAGTAATACTACTGATCCTTCAACCACTTCAATATCTACACCCAACCTAAGTTGCAGCAATCAAGGCATTACAGATGGATGGTTTTTTACAACAGTTTCACTAGTCATCAATATAAAAAGGGATACCAAACAAGGTTGCAGACATGTTATCTAGACCCATTATAAATGCATCTACCATACTTAAGCATAATTCTGTGCTACATGAAAGCTACATAGAACAATATGCTCAGGATATGGAATTTAAAGATGTATAGGCAACTTTGAGTCAAGGAAGAAAGGTAGAAGAATTGGACTATCATGTGAAGGATCGACTCTTATATCATTGTGGGAAACTCTGCATTCCACAAACCAAGAGAGTAAAGATAATTAGAGAGGCACACACTTCTCTGATATCAGGCCACTTTGGGGTAAGTAAAATAGTTTCACAACTGCAAAGATTTTGTTATTAGCTGAAAATGAACGAGACAATTTCTAGATATGTAAAACGATGTACCATGTGTGCTAAAAGCAAGCCCAACAATAGAAAACTAGGCTTGTACACTCCTTTACCAGTTCCTTCTCACCCTT
>APFE030498923.1:102765-121691 GCA_000404065.3 Pinus taeda | reverse complement strand
CAAGCATCGGATGGAGCATAGTGTTCAAGTTGGTGACCAAGTCTGGCTGTATATTAGCAAGGATAGGATGCAAGGTGAAGGTAAAAAGCTAAAGCCTATCAGGTATGGACCTTTTAGGATACTTGAGAAGATTGGTGAAAATGCTTTTCGCCTTGATCTACCAGCTTACATGCACATCTACTCAGTCGTAAATGCAAATTGCTTGAGATTGTTTGAACCTTCAATGATTGAGGATCCTGAAGAGAAAATTCAATTTCCTTATATTGATGACTTGCTACCTGAATATCTTAATGAATTGCAGGAAGAAACAGTCTTAGACAGGAAGGTAAGGATGATGCGTAGAGGAGATGTTGAGTACCTTAAAATTGGACTCAAAGGTTTGAAGCCGAGCAGTGAAAAATGGATTGAGATTGGACAAGTGAGACAACAATATCCTCACTTAGTCGATGCTTGAAAGAAAACCAAATTTTGGTGGTCCAAAAGCTTTTTCAGTGGGAAGGCCGTGATCCAAATTGGATCCATAAAAGACTATCAAGAACCATGACTATATTAGGTCGGGAAAATTCTTTAAAAGATTCAGAACTATGATAAAAAACATCCCTGAACCAGTGGCAATGGCAGCCAGCGTGGAACGACGAGGACCTCAGTCAAAGCACGCTGGCCGAGGCCCATGGAGACTGCAGGAGGTCAAAGTAGCCCCTAAGAGCCCTGGATCGGGAAAAGGAGGTGGATTTTGATGCATGATTAGTGCTTAGCGCTAATTGTGCATCGTTGGGCAAACATGGCCAAAGTGGAAAAGCTCGAGCACTCAGATGCATGGCGAATCGGAGAACCGTGGGCGGAAAAAGGCAAAAGCACTAAACGTACAAGGTGGGACCCGTGCTTTGGAAATCAACGGTATTGATCAGGGTGTCCTCAAACAATAAGCGGTTTTGGATGGAAGTAGAGCGATCCCACTCAACAATTGACGCGTGGCAAGTAGAGGTGAGAGAAAACCACCATTGATCGCGTGTTAAAGGTTGAGCAAGTCAACCGCGTGGGACGTGCATATGGCGTCAGATCTGGAGGTCCCAGATCAGACGACTGAGATCAAGCCCGATGGAGGAAGCAGAATCGACGAGGGAATACGCCACAATTTTTAAAGATTTGGAATCCGTTTGACTACCACAGTGGAGGAAAGACTTCATCCACAATGTAACTGTAGGAAGCAAACCAACGAAGCAGGTTGGCACTGTTTAGATGAGGACACGGGGCCACTCCCTGAGCGTTCATGCTGATGCTAAACATGGAACTCCAAGCGTAGCTGCAGAAGGTGAATCGACAGAGGCGGTGGAGGAACTGAATAGGCATGGGAACGAATGGCTAAAAGCCATGAACAGATACATAATACAGAGTCAAGTCAGAGAACAGTTCGAGAGGCGAGGAAAGACCAGAATCCCGAGAGGAGGATGGAATACATAGAGGAAGAAGATAGTAAAGCAAAAGCAGAAAGAGACAGAGGGCTGAGTTGACCAGCAACAACATCGAGCACCAGATATCTTGAGAGATTCAAGCCAACCCATAGAGGAATCTGTCCACTGTAGACCAGAAGGTCACATAGCTGGTAGGAAGAAGAAGAGTCTGTGTACTCCAGTGGCTTGGGGAATCCAAGAACCACCCTGTCAAGCAAATCCTGCTTCAGGAGAACTCACATTGAGTCCCTGTATTGTAATTCTCTGCTAAAAGGCACAATAAAATAAGGCCACCACTGAAAGCTGGACTGGAGACGTAGCCCTGGAGAATAGGGTTAACTCCTTATTAAAATTCTTGTGTCTTTGTGTTTGATTACTGTATTTCTCTGCTGTCTTTCCATTTTATTGTCTGTGTATTGGCAATCTGATCGATCTGTTGCTTCAATAACACAGAACACACACCAACACATGAGTCTGTAATACCTTTAAAACAATAAATCTTTAGCTGATGTCACTCATAGGGTGAATATTAGATCATTGTGGGTCCTGTCAACCCTCCTTCAAAGCATAAATCTTACATCATTGTGTGCACTGATTATTTGACAAAATGGGAAGAAACAAAGGCAATCAAGGTAGAAACAAAAGAAAAAGTAGCTGAGTTTTTGAGAGAGAATATATTCTACAAGTATGGATATCCAAGAGAATTAGTCACAGATCAAGGGAGTTAGTTTACCTCCAATCTGGTTGAAGACCTGCTCACACATCACAAAATTAAGCACAAAACTTCCACCCCTTATCATCCATAATCAAATGGATAGGTGGAAGTCACTAACAGAGCTTTGGAAGGGATTTTGACCAAGTTAGTGAGAAATAGCAGAAAAGATTGGGTAGACCGATTGGTTGAGGCCACCTGGGCCTATAACACCACCTGGAAGACCACCGCAGGGTTCACACCCTATGAGTTGGTCTATGGGAAGAAGGCTTTGTTGTCAATAAAGTTTGAATTTAACACACTGAGGATGGCAACTTAGCTGGACCTAGATCTTAGCCATGCACAAAAGGAAATGTTACTTCAGCTAAATGGATTGGATGAGCAAAGATTGCAGGCCCTTCTCCACTTAGAGATAGTCCAGCTCCAAAGGAAAATATGGCATGACAACCACCTCAAAGAGAAACAATTCTAGGAAGGAGATTGGGTGCTACTATATGATTCAAGATATAAAGATTTCAAGGGAAAACTGAGGACAATATGGGTGGGACTATACACAGTAGAAAAGTGCAATGCCGATGCCTCAGTTCTGATCAAGACCATCAATGAAGAAGCCATCCCCATGCTTGTCAATGGGCATAGGTTGAAAATCTATAGAAAGCCCCTCTCCAAGCAAGAATTCATTGAGAATCTCAGTAAAACAATGTCGGTAGTGGAGCAAGTCTCTGCCTCTACTTCACCCACACCCTAAAAAAAAAAAATTAAAAAAAATGAGGAGAATTAAAGATATCTGGGTGAAAACCTCCCCTTGGAGGCACTCAGGGTAGGTAGTAAGGGTGAAAACCTCTTGGAGGTACCCCAACTATCTCATAAAAAAAGGGGGAAAAAGAAAAAAACAGAGAAAAAGAAAAAGAAAAAATAGGAACAGAAAATTAACTTCCTCTGATAGACCATTTCTCCATCGCTATTGTCTTTTCCCAGTCCCTGGTCTCACCTGTTCTGGAAATTATGCATCCTACAGGAGGCTCTGTGCATTCTACAACAGGCTCCTGTAGAAACCACAAAAATCTCGAAATCAAGTCAAGAAAAGGATCAAAGGGCTAGAAACTTGTCTAGAAGACATGTGGACCCCCCTGCCACCATTCATCCTCCTAACTCTCCATTTCATACCTGCACCACTGTATTTCCACTCGCTTCTTTCTTCTCTGCATAGAAAACACAGAAATCCTGGTTCTTTTGTTTTTAAAAAAATGAAGAATAAACAAGCAACACTCTTAACTTATCTCTTACCTAGTGCATACCAATGGCTTTTCCTTGACCGACAAAACATTCCTTAGCTACCTCTCCAGTCCCTGCTCAAGGCTTAGCCAAAAATTTTAGAGGGAGAAGCAGTTACAGGAAATCCTACAAGATTCCTATAGCAACTGATCCCCTCAAAAATCGAGCTCCAGATGCAGGGTTAGTGTAGCCATAGATGATAAAACGTGCAAGGAACCGGTCTTGATTGAAGATCACTAGTATGAGGTGGCCAAGCCACCAATTCACAAGGCACGGACACCAACAACAACAATACATGAATAGAACACCAAAGTCCGAGCATGTAACAACATGGTAGCGACTAACAAGTAAGTGACTAAACCCATTCCTCTGTTGCATGAGTATAATTTAAAAATTGCATGGACAAGTGAGATGGTTGCGATTAAATGAGATCAGTGGCCAGCTAACTGGCCACCCTCATCCAGTTCAAACAATGCTTAGCGCCTCGTCTAGTTCAAACAACGCTCACTGGGTGCAATCGGCATGTGTGATCAGTCTGCTCAAGAAAATATCAAAACAGGTAGTGGCGACATCAACAGGAATGACTGAAATAATTACGGCAGGGGGCATAAAGGTTTCATCATGACACTGAAGTAGGGACCAACGGTCCGGATGAGAGTAACATACCCTACCTGCCACCTCACCTCGTCACCGTAGAACACTCTGGTAAGCTTAAGTACGCTGTAGTCGACTGCCTCCACCACCTTTGTTTTCATTTGTATCGACGAGCTCTCAGCTGTAGCAACCTACCTACCACCTCCAGAGTATCGAAACAGTCACTCTCTATCAATTTCAGAACCCTTCCACTTATCAGGCTCTATAGGAGCATTATTGAACTCTACACGAGTGGAAACACAGTCCTATAGGAGCCTTTCTACAGGAGGGCCAGTGAGCAACATCACAGAGGAAAAATCAATATTTTAAGACAAAGTCGGGCTGAAAAAGGTAGGCTTAGTAAAACCCACTCTGCATTTCCATATATATATATAAAAGGTGGTGGGATTTGAAGCAAAGTATTAAGTTGAAAAGAATTAAAAGTGAAAACAGAGTTTGCCTGTGTTTTAAAAAAAATATATACAGTTTCTCCATTTACTCTCTGCACTGAAATATTGTCTCTTTCTCCTCTGTGGTATTCTCCTGTGTAAAGAGATGATGCAACTCTAGAAAATTAAGCCTGTGGAAAAGTGAATTTGCATTGGGTAGTCTGTTTATTTTGTGAAAAAAACATTGTCCTGTATACTCTCTGTTTTTTAAGATATTGTTTCCCTCAAACAGACCGAGAAGTAAATTAAGTTTAAGAATAGAGTTTGAAGGGAAGGAAAGTTGCAATTGATTTTTGTTAACAAGGAAGAACATGAAAAACTCTCTCTTGTTCCAGAAAGAAAACCTCAACTGTTCCTCTATTTCCAGGTTTGAAATTTGCTGCCTTCCTCCTCACCTGAGATATTCCAACAGTCTCTGAACATCCTGATAGGGGGTTTTATGAGGAAGGAGCCTCTGAATTCAACTAAGCTGCATGAACATCCAGAAGTGGTAGCCCTCTTTACTAGGGAAAATTGGATGCCTTTCTTTGAAAAATTTCATGGGTATGATGAGGAAGTCATAGAGGAATTTTTATTGTCTTTAAAACCTCACTCAAAAATCCATGCCACTGTTAGTTTTAGGGGTATAACCATAGAAATTACATTGGAATTCATCAGTAGGGTCACCGGTCTCCCACTTGGGCTACCCTGGTGTTAGCCTCTTGCTGCAGCAGGTTACTCATCTTTCATGATTGACATTTTTACATGCCAAATATGTCATTCTTTGCATGCTGCAATGTTCCATATTTGCTAACAGAAGCCAAAGAAGGATGCCATGAGAATGTGCCAGTTCAAGTGCGACTGCTCTGTTCCAATTTTTATGTACTATTCCATTTTGAAGAATTTTCGGTTAAAGGGAGGTCCAAACAGTTTAATCTTGGTCTCCCTAGGTTTCAATTTTCTGTTTTAGAATATAGAGAATCACCATCTGTCCAAACAGCTTAATCTTGGCAGATTCCTAGATAGGTAGAGAAGCAAGGGTGCTCAACAGCCTAATCTGAGCCCTGGATGAAATAAGTGTAGATATAGATAGGAAGACAGTAAAAGAAAAAGTTGAAAATTTGGGTTTGCTAGTTCAAGTGCACCCAAACCAAAAAGAAGAAAAAATGCTAGGTAAGTAGGCTGGGTAGGTAGTTTTGTGGCCACAGAATCAATGATTGTGATCAGTTTTGAGTTTTCAAGTGTTATATCTATTCAAATCACAATTGCAAGGCAAAAATCCACTTGGAGCAACTCAAGTGAGGCATGTCTAACTCCCCCTTCTTCTTCTTCACCAAATCATTCACTAACTTCCCCAAAGAGGTCAAGATCTGCTTGATATCTCTTAAATCCATCATGTTTCATATCATTTCCCTTAGTAAAGATTTGCTTTACTTAAAGAGTGTTCATATGTCCTCTACAAAGTTCTATCTCCCCTTTTTAAGCCTAAGACCTCTAAAGTTAGCGCTTTCTTATCACAATCCATATTAATTTCTAACTCTACTATGTAAATCCCTATCTATTTCTCCCCATCCCCTATTAAAATTATGTTAATAAACTCCCCTATATATTTATCCCTTCCCTCCTGGTTGAAAGATAACCATAAGTACACTTGGGAATTGCTAAGTTTGTCTGAAACATAGCAAGAACCCTCATTTTTCCCCTTTAAAACCATCTTCCAATGCAATGGACTCCTTCCAAAGCATGAAATTCTTTTTTTTTTTTTAGGTTATTGGACCCTCCCGAGGCCTCAAATACTCTTCAAAAGCGTATATACCCTTCTTCCGATCGCAATAACCGTTGCCGACTGCCTTAACATTCTTCCGATCCCTTTGGATTCCCCTCCGACGCGATTATCACTGTCGCAGGTCTCAAGGTAATGTTACTCGTTCTTGTCCTCCCCGATGGATGCTCCACCAATACCATTTCGTAAATCGGCATATCGCAATACTGTATGCCACATATATATGCCCATTCCCCTTTTAGTCGATGCGATATCACAAGTCGGCAATCGGTGGTCGCAAGAGTCATGTTCCCGAAATGCATGCCGCTTCCTCTTGCTTCGATGCGACATTTCCATCGCATCAAAAGAGCATATCGCATCACAAATGCTTCCTCGCCGCATGCCTCCATTCATTCATATATTTCGCTTAAAACATGATTTATCATTAAGACATGTTTCACTGCAAATTCATCGCAGATAGCAACATTTCAGTTACTACTATCGCATCGCAAAAACATATAAGGCACCGCACCATTTAACACCTTGCCACGTCACTCTACCATGTCACCCTGCTGACGTCATTTGTCGTACCAGTACCCACCGCTGATGTCATGCTAACGTCACCCGCCAAAGAAGGGCACGCAAGCGCGAAAATGCATCTTATGAGGCACGGATTCAAATTTTGAGTCAATTTTCGATGCGCAATTAGCGCTTAGCGCTAATCGCGCATCGCTACGGGAAATGGGCCAAATTGGGGTATCTTTAGGGAATCTTTTGATTCCATAGCCGTTTTTGCGCCAAAAAGAGCAAAAAAGGCCCAATTTTGCAGTTTTAACGTATCTGAAGAAAGAGAGAGACCCGGTTTAGGCATTAAAGAGTATCAGAGAAAATGTGAAGCCAAAATCCATGTTAAAGAGTATCAATGTTGCGACGAAGTGTATCAGTGAAGATCTTCTCAGGGCTCGAGGCGAATAAAACATTAAAAGAAATACTTAAAAAGTCAAGGAGCAGTTAAGGAACCATTCAAAGCTCATCATCACAATGACTGCACATTAAAACTCACATAAGATCAGTGGACCAAAGCTCAAAGCTCAGTTATTGCAAAAACACTACACTAAGTCATAGAGAACACTACATGAACTTTTTTTGATCTAGTTGCTTCTGGCGTAGCTCAATAGATATTTTATTTGCATTTAATTTTAGCACAAGTTTAGGTTTAAAAAAAAAAAATTTCCCGCATACCTGTTTAGGTCGGTTGTAATAAATACTTTTGGATATTTTATCTATAAAGAGAGCCCTGGACAATGTGAAGAGGGTTGGTTTTTGTTGGTTGGATGTTTTGCTTAAGGAGAGACTCGCACTGTATATCTGATAATTTCTATAATCAAAGACTGCTTACGAGCTTGGAGAATGAATTGTGTACTGTGTTTAATGGTTGAAGAGTGACTGTGGAATTCTTGTGCTGGTACATGATCCAATAAGTGTTTCTTACCTTTGTTTTTCCATTCATACATCATTATCTAAACAACAGAAAGAAAGATTAGCTTAGAATTTTTTTAATTGCACTCTATGCTCAATTTCTGTTGTTTCTTTATGTTTTTTCATCTGTTTTAGGCATAAATATGAATTCCACCTGGCTCATATTTGCCCTAATTCACCATGTATGACAGTTATCCAGGGATTCTTAACTGCCCCTAGATAGAGCTCATTTTCCTTCCCTCTGTTAAGCTGATTGAGAGATTCTTAATTGCCTCTCATTCCTTACATTTCACTCCATCTCTTTAGCTTGAAGGTTGTTTCATGTCCATCTACCTTGCTCCATATTCATCTTGTGATCAAGAAAGCCTAACTACGGTTCTACTCCTTGACTCCATGCCCAATGGTTCGAAACTTATCACTCTATGCATGCCTCTCTCCCTAAAAGCATCTTCCTTCCATTCAAACACCATCCAAACATAAACAAAACCCATTGAACCCAATAACTAGCCTAAAATCATCATCAAAAGCTAAATCATCAAGAGAGAGCCTCTCTGATTGCAGGTGGGCTAGAACCTGCAATCCAAAGATTGGTTTGTGGTTACCTCGGCTGTATCCCTTCAGGAGCTTAGGGACAACCTGAGTGATAACACCTGGAGAAAAGAAGAAAAAACACTGGGTCAAGTGGCCAAGAAGAGCTTTTTCCAGCCTGATGAACATCCTGTGGAGAATAAGAATGGCATCAGGAGGACAAGTATACCTTATCCATGGGGTGAGGCCAATTATCAGATCATGAAATACATCTCCTGTGAAGGAAGATACAACATAGTTTATGGGTATCATTTCAGAATGTTACATGAACTAAGATATGGCATGGACCTTCCTACATCCAGAAAACTTAGTATTCCATATTTTCTCCTCCAATCCTTGATAGATTCTATCACCAAATTGAAGGCAGGGGTTCTAGACCAATTGGCTCACCATGGGCTAGCTAAATTATTGGTGGAGGACACCCTCCACACTTACACAATCCCCATAGCCTGGGAGATTTTAAGGAACATGACTAAAGAGGATGATATAAAAACTCTAACTGATGACCTTAGTCCATTTAGAAGTGAAGAGGAGGAGCAAAAAGGGGAATATGAGAAGGAAATCCATGAAGAAGAAAAGAACACTCAATTAGAAGAAGAGGAACCCCACACAGAAGAAGAAGGAAACCAGATAGAAGAGGAGAAACATGACACCACCAAAGATGAGCCTAAAGAAAAGAAGAAGACAACATCAAAAGTAGAAAAGGGTAAAACCACAACTGAGAAAAAGAAGAGACCAAGAACTAAAAGGAAGAAACCTAAGACAGTGCAGAAAAAGCTTGCCACAGAAAAGGAAAAAACTAATAAAGCAGAGGAGAAAACAAAATTAGAGACAACAAAAACAAAACCAGCAGAAACAAGAAAAACAACAGAAGAAAAAGAAGAAGCACGACAAGAAGAAGTATCCCCTGAGATACTAGCAAGAGAGGCAAAAACTGTTCTTTCTGCACTTAGTACTCCAACCAAGCCCAAAGGAAAAAGGAAGAGACAACCATTTATGTACTTCAAGGCTCAAAAGAGCACCAGAACAAAGATGGGGAAGCCTCAGTCACCTTCAAAGGAGCCCATCATCATTGAGGATGTCCCTACTGCAACAAAGGAGGAATCTCCCTCCAAGACCCCCATCAATTATGAAAGAGGAAATCCTAACACCTCTACTTGGAAAGAAAGGATCAAACTAATGGACTCTAAAATTGTCCTACAGAAGGTGCAAACCTCTCTATAGGAGACATTGGAAAAGCTCCAAGAGACTGAAAAACTTGAAATGAAGGCAGAGGAACAGACCAAAGAGGAAGACAAGGCAAAAGAGATACCAGAGCTTGGACCTCAGCCTAACTTAGGTTCTTACTACAACCTCCTGGAAGGGGGAAAAATCATCCCACAAAAGTTTGCAGTCCTTCTTTTCTTTGAGTTGGAAAAGGAAAGAGTAAGGATCCATACATGGATGAAAATTGAAAAATCAAAAGGGGTGGAAAACATTGGGCACATGGAAAACAAATTGAGGGAAATGGGCAAATAATTGAGCATGGTCAGGCATACATAAAGCATCAGACGGGCTCAATTAGAGGTAGAAAATGAAATGTTAAAGAAGTAGCTACAAGAAAGGGAACCTCAAGGAGGAAATGCGCTGTCAATCTTAAAAAGACAACAACAGGAAGAGGAACCCCAGGCAGATAGTGAGACATTAATAAGATAGCAACAAGAAAGGGAATCCTAGGCAGAAAATGAGGTGTTGATCTTGAGAAGGTAGCTACAGGAAAAGGAAGCCCAATTAGCCTGCATGGCCAGCTGGGATATGGAGGCATTACAGTGCAGGTGGCCAGCCAAATCATATGCAGTGTACCTCAAGGATCAGTGGCTCCAATTTCAGATCAAGACACTAGCCCAGAGGGGCACAATAACTTTTCAGGATTATGGCCAATTCATGCATCTGTGTGATCACAGTTCAACTAAGGACAAAGCGAAGTTAGAAGAGTTTTAATTGCACAACCTGGCCCTTATTGATATGAACCTATGGGATCCCAATGCTGCATTGGGAGACTTGAAATTGATGGCCATGGCATCTTGGATAAGCCATGAAGAGAAAAGGGCAGCAGAGATCCAGAAAATGATGGCAAAAGAGCTGAATGAACCCCTGATGATTAGAGCAGAACCCATGGCTCTCATCTATGCCCACCAACACCTTGCAGCTAATCCTCAAGTTGTCCCAGACTATGTTGATAAGCAAGCCTAGGCTATTTCACATTTCGAGGACATGGAGAGATTGTTTGAAGATGACTGAATTCATGCCTGCATGAGAAGGTGGAACACATTTCTACACAACCTAAGGATTAGGAAGTATCACTCCCCAAATAGGATGAGGGAAGCCATGAGGAGAGTGCCACTGTATAAGCACTCTATGCAAAGCTCGAAGGCCAATTGGATTGGCCTCAAATTCAGTCCTCCACAGCTACTAGGATTACTGGAAGGAGTAAAAGAGGAGGAAGAATAGAAACCGTGGGAAGAGGTGGATAGAAAGGAAGGTTTCCATGATAAAGAGAAAGATATCACATAAGAGGCATGGGATGTCAGGGAATTGTTCAGAGCCATCAAGGATGAAGAGTTAGACTAGTTACTCAGAGGATGAGCAACGCATTCATTAGGGGGTGATGATGAGCCCCATAAATGGGTAATTATATGGGCTCATTTTGCCTCTTAATTCAACTTAATCCACCATTATCATTAGTTTATTGCATGCTTTTGAATATATTTATGCTAATAGGGTGAATTGGGTTAGTCATTTTTCCATGTAGTCTAATGTGTGCCTTATGCAGATTTTTTGGTCAATATTGGACAAAGTCAAGGGATTTATGAGAAAATGGTAGCAAATACTCAAGGAAAATAGGGAAGAGGATTTGAAGGGGGGTGTCTCCTTCATTTATGACCCCTTTCCTCGAATTCTCCATCAGCAACTCGGAGCACAAATCCACATTGATGCATCAAAAGGGGCAGCCGAGCAAGTCAAGAAGGACTGCTGTTTATTTCCAGTTCTGGGAAGCCAAGCTCCTTGATTTTAGGATGGAGGACTCCATTTTTATAAATAGGGGGGCTAAGAGCCTCGGCAGGTTAGCCAATCATTAGTAGAATTTTCGCACTTTTGTGCAGCGCTTGTTTAGCTTATTTTTGAGTTCCTTTTTGAGAACAGTTCATGTAATGTGACTATTATTTTTGATAATGAAGATGAAATAGTTTTTGAGCCAGCACTGATCTCTTTCAGAGGGCTGAAGCTCTTGGGTTAGGGCCCAACCCAACCTACCTAGCACCTCTTGTTGTGTACTTATATGTTTTTTCTTCAGTTCATGAGTTAATTTCTGTTACATAGATTCATTTTACTTTGTTGGATTAGGTTGCTTTTGATGGTTTGCATAGCTGTTTTGTGTTTTAGTTGCTCAAGTAGGTTACTGTAGTGACAAAATAAGATTCAAAGCCAACATCAGGCCCTGACCTCCTTTCTCCCTTCCTGGAACTATGATTTGAGGTTAGGGCACTACTGTTGCCACCAAAACATAGTTTTTGATCTTCCATGCAACTTCTAGTGTGATGACTTGATTTAGAAAGATTGATATATTGGTTCAAATTCAGTTACCTAGATAATTTCCTATTATTTTACCATAGATATCTCTACATGCTTTTCTGTTCAAAGGTTACTGTTCAACATTTTCTATTTGTAGGTTAGAACTTAGGTCAAGCTAGAGAAATTTTTGTTTTCATGGTATAGTTAGTCCTTTCTTTGATCAATTCTCATAAGTAGATGTGCAGATCTCTTGCAGGACACCTCATCTCATCATACATCCATAAAAAAACCAACACCAGCTCAATTCTCACAGATTTACCAAGCCAGCAACATTTCGCCAAGCTACCCTAATTTATGCGTTTTTCTCCATAAGCTTCCCTCTTGCCATTTAAACAAATCCAACCATCATGTTCTTTCTTGACCTTCCTTGAAAAGCTCCAGACACCTCAACACCTTCATATAGCCTTCAGTTACCCTTTTCCATCATTTTTCCACCTTCAAAATTCCAAAAAAAGCTCTCGGCCTCCTCCTGTAGATCCCCTACAGCCTCCTGTAGAATTCCCTGTAAGTTGTTTTTCAAAATCCATTTGCAATGGAAGTCTTCAGAAGGGTAGTAGGGGATTCTTAGGACCTCTCCACACCTTCCTCCACCTCTGCAAAAGCCAACTCCATCTTCCTTTGCCCCCAAACCTCTGCACAATCACAACCAGATAAATCACAAGCATAATAACTCCACATAAAAACATTCAAAAGCATAAAAAGATGTTTTCTTCTCATTTCTTTTCAGAAGTAGCATGAATAAATGCAATTTACCTTTTCAATAGTCAATGGCACTCATTTCATCAATTTTCATCTCTTTTCCTGCAAAAGGAGGGTTAGTAGGTAAATTAGGTTTTGCTAGGGTTTGCATTACATTTCAGTTTTCCTTCTCTTTCTGCAAGTAGAATAGTTCTTGTAGAGTTAGCTTTCTTTCGTCATAGTTAAAAGATTCTTCTAAGAATATATAGAAGTTGGATTAAGCTCCTAGTGATCTTGTGCCAGCTGACCAAGTGACAGCCTGCAGTAAGAGCTAGTACTTGTGCATACAGTACCGTCACTTCCAAGTTTGTTACGAACTACCAGGTTGATAAAAGTAAAGTAGGAAGCCCCAGGAGTTGCAACATTATTGCTGCAATATTGGTGCTAACCAGATTGCTTATTTTCCTCTTGTCCTAAAGGTGCACCAATAGCCAAATCTAAAGCATAAGAGGAAATGTGAAAAGGTAGGGATCAATTAGGACCTCTCAAAACTGGTGCATGTACTAACTTTTCCTTCAATGTTTCAAAAAACTGTTGGCAAGATGTGGTCCATGAAAATTCACTATCCTTAGCTAGAAGTCGGAAAAGAGGGGCAACTATCTTAGAAAAATTTTCAATGAATCTTCTATTGTAACCAGCATGTCCTAAAAAAACTCTTACTTCTCTTTGAGTTTTAGGTGCAGGAAGATGCAGAATGATTTCAATCTTTGCTGGATCAACCTAGATACCTTTACCAGAAATCAAATGTCCAAGTACCACTCCTGCTTTGCACATTAATCTACATTTCTTGTCACTCAAGGCGAGATGGGCTTCCTGACAATGAAGAAGTACTTTCTCTAGATTTTTGAGAGCTTCCTGAAAGGAATCACCAAACACATAAAAGTCATCCATATAAATTTCTACAAGTTTTAGATCAACAAAGATAGCCAGGATTGCCCTTTGAAAGGTAGCTGGGGCATTACATAAACAAAAGGGGAGCACTTTATAAGAAAATGTATCCCATGGACATGTAAAAGTAGTTTTATCCTGATCTTTGGGTGCAATCTGTATCTGGTTATAACCACTGAAGCCATCCAAAAAGGAAAAATATTTCTTTCCTGCAAGGGTATCAAGCACCTGGTCAATGAAAGGGAGAGGGAAATAATCTTTGAGAGTGGCTTTGTTTAATTCTCAATAATCAATACAAATATGCCATCTTCCATCTTTCTTAGGTACTAGCACTAATGGAGAGTCCCACTGACTGCCGGAAATAGGATAGATAAAATCGACATCCAAGAGTTTCTGTACTTCTTCCTTCACAATATCTCTTAGGGCTGGACTTATCGCCTTTGGGGTTGTTGGACAGGTTAGGTTCCTTCCTGAATATAGATATGATGTGTACAAGTTTTAGGAGGAATACCCTTCATATATTCGTAGCCCCAAGCAAAGGCACTATGATGGTTTTGCAACAAATTCACAAACTGCTCCTGCTGAGATGAGTCCAAATCTGAACTAATATGAAAGGATTTGCCGGGGCTAATCTCAACAAGAGTAGTGTCAGGCTCAGGAGTACTCAAGGGAGTGGTCAAGTGCAGTGGTATAGAAGAATGAGAATCATGATTATCTTGAAAATCTAGGTTGAAAATCTATCTTAATGGCTCAAAATTAGGCATAGTATCTAGATTATTCAGGAAATCTTGAATCTCATCTTCTTGTGAAGACCCAATATAATGATGGATAAGGGAAATGGGCTAAGTCTCCTCATCACTGCTTTGATCCAACCATAAAGTATCTCGAAGGTCTTGAATGAATCTGGCAGGGGGTATAAGGTAACTTTCTTCGTAGAATCTCCATACGAAATATACATATCACCAGAATGACATCCAATATTTGCATTGGTTGTAGCAAGCCATGGTCAACCCAAGATCAAGGGATGTCCTCCTACTGGGTTCTTTGGCTGAGGCACAGTGAAATCAACAAGATATTCCTAAGAATCTAATGAGATGATCACATCATCTAATACTCCTTCTGGCTTAATTTTAGATCTATCTGCTAATTCAAGCACAGTGGGAGTAGGGTGAAGATGAGATAACCGAAGTTGATCCATGGTTTTCTTAGTCATGATATTAATGGCTGCCCCCAGGTCTATAAGAACATTAGAGACAAGGACATTACCAATCTGAACTGAGACAACAGGGTTTTTGGGATCAGTATATTTTTCCATAGACACACATCCCGTCATCAACTCTACTGTCCTACCAACAAATTGAATGGTTTGGGGTTCCAATCTCTTCCTCCCAGGTTTCTGGAGACAAAGTTCCTTAATAAGCTTGGTACAAATGGGGATCTCTTTGATGGATTGAAGCAAAGGTATCTTAATGAAAATATTCCTAAGCTCTGATGCCAAGCTAGTCTCATAAATAGGCTCACTTCTTTCCATTACTAGCCTCTCTGGGAAGGGAGTCTGGTTGGAAGAAGATGACAAGGATTTAGAGGGTAAGGGCTACTTAGTGACAACTTTTAGAGAACGGTTAAGAGTTTCCTCTTCTCCTTTCTCTTCAATAATCACTGTAGGTTGATTCTGATTTTATGATGTTACTGTCCTTTCCGATCTTAATTGAATATCATGAGCTCCAACTAGAATAGACTGATACTCGAATGGTAAAGGTGGGTTTGTTACATAGATCATTTTCACTACTTTATTATTGTTAGGATTGTGCATAGGTTGTGCAGGCAACTGAGGAGGTCAAAAAGTTGGAGGTAAAGGAAACGGTGGAGTAGACTGACTCGGAAGTTGAGTCATTGAATAATGTGTATGTGTAGATGGATATGACTGCATAGGTGGCTGGTAGGAATATGGAGAATGAGTTGGCCCTTTCCAACCTTGTTGCCATGGTTGAGAAGGTTTCCCATGCTGATATTGATTCCCATACTTCCACTGTTGATTAGTGTTAGGATAAGAATATGGATGTGAATTATAACTAAAATATTGTGGAGAAAATTCAAGAGCCATACCTGCACCTACCTGAGGCCAATTCGTTTTGTTGCCATATCATACAAGTATTCAGCTTTAGGCTGCCCCCCTGTAAATACAACTTTAAGTCCTTGTATAGAGGGACATTTTTCTGTGACATGGACTTCTGCACAAATAGCACACTTATTAGTTCCTTTCAAATTAAGAGGACACTCTTTAGGAGGATGCTTGTCTCTACATTTAGGACAGAAAATACATAATGATTCTTGTTCCTTCATGAGTTTTTGCTGAAATTTTAAAGAGTCCAACTGTTTGGTAACAATATTCTTTATATCAATTTTCATGTTTTCCATTTTATTTTCTAGTCTGATAATCATAGCATCAGTAGATTCAGTTTTTCTATTTCTATTTCGAGTTCCTCTACCGGATCTATACTGATTTCTTGAAAATTTCCTGCATAATTTACAAATTTGTTCAAAAGTTTGCTGAGAAATATCACCTTGTCCTAACATATTTAAATTATTTCTAGCATTATCAATAAGTCCTCTTAAGAACAAGGTTCTAATAGTACTGGGATCAAGCTTAAGTTTCGACCTTTGTAAAATATACATAAACCTTTCTAGGTAATCTTCAAGAGTTTCATCATCATCCTGTATGATTGTAAAAATCTCATCCTGCATGTCTTGAGTTTTGCAATATTCTTGATATTTCGACAAACACACTCTCTTCATCTGATTCCAAGAGGTTATAGTGTTTCCTCCTAACCCCATAAACCAGTGTAGAGATGAGTCCTTGAGAGTAACAAGAAATAATCTTAACTTCTGAGCGTTAGTTGAATAATCATAACTTCTACACAAAATATCAAACTCGAATAGAAAAAAGTCAGGATCTTCATGAACTTTACCATGGAAATGAGGGAGAGCTGATGGTGGAATATTCTTCATTTGCACCATAGTATCAAGGTCCACAATTGGAAACACAAAAGTGGATTTTTCTCCACTTACCTGGTTTTCACCAGTCCCTTCCACATGATCTTCATGGTTTGCCATTGTTTCCCTTTTACTTGAATCACTCTCAACAGGCTGAACCACACCTCAACTGTTGTCACCAGAATCTAGGTGGATTATTCTTGCCTGATGGGTTTGAATTGGATTGGCCTTCCTGCATACAGAAGGAGACCCAATATGAGAATTGTTTTCATAATTATTTTGTCCCTTAGTAGGCTTCGAACCCTTACCTTTTCTAGGCATTCATTTCAAAAAAATAAAGAAAAATAACAAACAGCTTCTAAAAAATGCTGTTAGAAATCAATTAACACTAGTAAAATTCCTTCAAAGAAGCTTTTCCAAACAATGCTACCAAAATAAAGGAAAAATTACCTCTATTGTATAATTAGAAAATTCTTACCAAATCAATTTGCCTCCCCAGAAACGACACAAAAATGTTGGGTGCATGAATTACACTTAAACAAACTCCTCAACACTTAATTTGTCAACCCGGGGGATCCGTAAACTTAGAGATAAAGCACAGGCAATGCTAGAGATGGTATGAATATTTCTAATATAAATCCCTACTTTCTTTAAAGGAAAGATTGCAGAATCAAATTAAAAAGAGAAAAAGGCAACTTGGACCATCAAAATAATCTAAGACTAGAACAAGAAAGAATGCATTTGCAAGAGGGAATTAAAGATAAAGGGGCAACCACTCTAGCTAATTATTGTTTAACTACTGAGTGTGTGTTTTTATTTAGTAGAGACACTTAGTAGTCTCATCAAATGGGCCCTTAAACCTTCTCCTTTAGAGATTTCCTTCTTGCACTAATATGTCCTGTACTATCGCAGTTTGCTGGCACTAGTGCAGGAACAAAGATTTATGCAGAAGATATAAATGGTGTCTTTACTAAAGGATTTTTACTTCCTGCAAGGGCTTGAACTTTTCCAGGTTCAAAGCACTCAGATCCTGTGGCAAGAAACTAGTTCTTGCACCAGATCAAAGCTTCTTGCACTTAGCATTTAATTCTTAAAATGAGTGCTTAATTATTGCAAGTTCTATTATACTATTAAATCAAATTGCACACATAAAAAGTGAATGTCTTTGATCTTGACAGAGTGTAGGAATAAAAAAAACAATCCATATACCTTTATCCTATCATAAGCATTGAATGAAAGAAAGAAGATTGAGGGAAGTAGACTAAGAAGGCTTGCTACATCACACCAATGTGCACTTGTGCAGGTTCATTTCTCCTGCTTGGACCAGGCAAGGAAAACCAATCAAACAGAATTGCAGAAAAGGAGATATCACACCAACATGCACTGGTGTAGGGTTCTTTCTCCTTCTTGGACCAGGCAGAGGAAAACCAATCTGAAATCAAGTGCAGGAAAGGGAATTTATCTACTTCACACAATGGATCTGCTTTCACTCAAATAGAAATGCATGTGCTTGAAATTAAATCACACTTGACAATATAAACACAAATTATAGCAAAACGGGAAATGGGGTAAACGTGCTGGGTTGGATGGGTCCTAGCCAACCAGCACATTTCCCCTTTAAATAAAAATGTTGCTCAGTACTTTAATTAATTCATCAACTCAAATATAGAAATGTGATTTGTGAAACATGAGGCATAGCTCCCTTTTATTAATTCACTGAGGCAAGTACATATGTTAATACATCGTCCAGCCTAGATTCGGGCGATAACAAAATACAACAACCTGTTACTGCCTCTCTGGCTGTGTCTCTGTTCTATCCAAAAAACTCCCTTAGTCCTATTTACATTCTACATTATATAGATCTTTGGCCAAAGGCCAAAGAAGATCATTTAACTGATTACGTAACCAAACGCAGAATTTAGCTTTTCAGCCTTTAAACTTAGACAGCTAGAAAAACTAGATGTATCCAATCTCCAGCTTTCGTTCTTCACAGATTCGATCTCGGCTACCTTTGGATCGATCTTGCTGTCATGGTTGAAGCTGCTCAAAGCGAGGCGATTCGATCTCGGCTGCCTTTGGATCAATCTTGATGTCGTGGTTGAAGCTGCTCAAAATGAGGCGGTGATCAAGGAGGTTCGGATCTGCTGCAAGGATTTGTTGTGCTGGCAACATCACAAGATCCGATCCTGCACTAGGATCAAAGGTCATTGTAGGTACTCTAACTACCAAATAAACATTGGAGATATTGATAAGCTACAAAGTGTTGGGTCCCTATAATACTAGTGATTACCCCATTACTATGGTAGTTGTACCCCTTATTAATATTGTTGTGCCCCTATTGCCCCCATATTGTTATTACTGTGCCC
>APFE030498923.1:32198-80433 GCA_000404065.3 Pinus taeda | reverse complement strand
ATACTTCCATAGGACAAGCTTGTAACTCTATCAAAGAGGTGGGCTCCTCTCACTTATGATGTCCACCCTTACCACCCTTACGAGGCTGCCTCTGTTCCTCAATTTCTGCAGCTGATGATTGGTCGTCACTTTGCTCATAAGTTTTGGTTTCTAACATAGTTTAGGAGCAAAGTGGACAAACTGTACTGTTGTTTCTGCCTATAAAAAGTGCTGAATTCTATGCTGTTTCAAGGGGACAAGGACATGAGGGAAATATTAGGGGAGGGATCTTTTTACAAGGAATTAGGAATATAGGAACATAACAGGGAATTTAAGGAAAATATGCAAACAATTATGGCGAATAGGAATACATATTTATAATCAGGAATATTGGAATATCATTTGCAAAAATCATTGCATATGGGAATACATGTATAGAATGTAAACATATGGGAGTATGCATACATTCATTAACAGGGGAAAATAGGGAAAATTTACAAAACTCTCTACATATTCACCAACAATTTCTTGCGGTTACTCATGCATATGGTGCAGCAAGATGAGGGTTTAAGTGTTTTGTTTTTTTTTTTGATGCTTTTGGGAGAGGGGTAGGGTTTATATTTTTTACAAGGAAAATGGGATATATGTAAACAGGGAAATTAGGGAAAAACACTGCAAACATCACTGCACATGCATCATCAAATTCACGTATTTACATAGATATAATGAGGGGTAGGGTTAGGGTTTGATTTTTTATTTTTAATGGGAAAGGGGTAGGGTTTGTTTCCTTGCAAATTTAAAAGAGAAATTGACATGGAAATATAGGGAAAATGAAATGGGAATGAAGAGAATGATTACAAGGGGAAAAACAATGAAACAACAATAAACCCTAGCACCTTTTTACAAATTTACATACAACCATATGGAGTTTTTCTTCTTGCACAATTTGATCATTACAAACACACTCATGATGTTTCCCAACTAACCAGCAACCATTCACAAGTTTAAAGAGCCTACCTCAAGCGATTTGATGAATTAAAGGAGCTTGAGAAAATTTTGAAATGAGTTGGGGGAAGACAGCTTGACGGGTCGTGCACCACGCCCAACAAGTCGCGCCCCTCTGACGGGTCGTGCCCGTTGCAAAATTTCTCTGTGAGAAAGCCTTTGACGAGTCGCGCACCTCTTGACGGGTCGCGCACCTAGCTTGACGGGTCGCGCACCTGTCCTGAGCCCGATTTCGACCAGTTTCGCCTCAATTCACTTGGAAGTTCGCCCAATCTCTCTTGCAAGGGTTTTGAATACACAATGAGAGTGCAAGGAGGGAGTTTGGGCATTTATAGGTTTCATTTGAAAAATTTCATGCTCAAACCCACTTTCTAATGTTTTTTTTCATGACACTTTTAAACTTTGTATGCTGTTGTCTCTTTGGTTTCCTTTTGTCCTGAAATTGACTGATTTCATGCTTTTGCTTGATTCTTTTTGCAGGTAGATCATCTGAGGGATCTTGGCAAGGGGACCAGGGTTGCATTTTGTTCACTGAAGAATTTCGAAATTTCATCACTTTTTACAAATAAATGAAAAATGACCTTGGCTTTAAAAACAGAGTTTTTAAATCCAAGGTGAAGATTAACTGTACCAGATAAATTTTTTAGAAGAAACACCTTTACAATCATCCCTCTGGCTTACTGAACACTCATTGACTTTCAAACACATGACCTTGTAACATTTTTGACCAAAACCCTAGACCTAGGAAATTGACCTCAAGAGAAGACAAGACAAGCTTGAAAGAGCTTAATGACTGAAATGACTTGAACCAGCAATGCCAAGAGGGGTATAAACACATCAGCTCCTCCATCAGGGTTATGGCATGCCTAACGGGATGCAAAAATTGACACTGATGAGACACCTACCTATGCAAAATGCAAAGAGTTTTGATCGCTGATGGAGGGCTCAAGACCGACTCTAACAGAACCTTTGACATGCTCTTCTTCTTTTTCTGAGGGCTAAGATTCCCAAGCTTCCCTTTTTCTTCTAGCCATGGTAGAAAAAACTTGAGCTTGCTCGCTTGATCCTACATCTATTTTTGCCTTCAACCCCGTTTATTCGATTTTGCACAATGACTATAGCTAATTGAATGGAGTAGATTCCTTCTACCCATAGATGCTTTATGTGAATTTTCCCCATTCCTATGGTAGTGTATTTTTCACTATGGTAGTCATTTCCTTGTCAGACATTATTTCTCCCAACTCTTGGAGTTGATATTCTTATTTTTGACACCCTCATGAAGTATGTGGCTATTCCTTCTTCTTTTGATGTTTTCATCTTGTAGAGCTTGAGATTATTCTTTTGGTGGTTCAAAAATTAAACCCTTAACATGACCAACGACTTAATTTTCAATGAGGATCAAACCTATCCTCTTCTTTCATGTAAGAAAAATTTGATGACCCAACCAATTTGTTGCTTTCCTTGCAAAATGAATTCATATTGATATATAAATATAGATATAAAGATACTTACTTGTCAAGTGATGATACACCTAGATGATGAACTCTCCAACTTGATGCCTTCTTGATTTTTATGATGATGTAGATAATAGAAGATGTCTTCCTTCAAAAGTGATCCTTGGATCATGGGGAGATCGCATTGATTCCTTGATGATGAAAACATTTTTTCCTAATTTTCTTCCTTCAAGTCAATGCTAGTCAAACTTGTTACAAAACCTAAAATTTTCGTTCCTTCTTTAGAATTTAGGCTTGTTGTAGGAGGTTTGCAATTTCGACCTTTTTTGCAGAAACCCTAGGTCACAAGTGTGGTTGGAATATGGATAAATTTGCCTCCTTTTGAGTTCACTTGACCCTGAATCCTTCTCTTGGCAATTCAACTTTATAAATAGTATGTCTTTGACCCAAACTTTGGCTCTTTTGAGTTACTAAAATTTTCAACTTTCACTGCTGCAAATGATGCCCTAACCTTTGCACATGTGGATGAGAATTAACCTAAAACAGATCAGAACATGCTTTTCTCTTCTTTATTCTTCCTTTTCTGGGGACTATATTCCTTTCTCTTCCTTGATCGAACTCTTCTTGATTATTGATGCCCTTGATGTTTCCAAGATTATTTATTCATACTTTGGAACGGGAGTATCCTTCTTTGAGTTGCCCTTCCTTGATGTAGTCATCTTAGCTCTGATACCATGTTGAGAAATCTGGGGGCAACAAGTGTATGCGATTTCTCTTACTTTGATAATTGCTTGTGATGTATTTCTACTTTACTTGATGAATCTATTATTTCCTTTATTATTATGTGTACTCTATCATCAAACAACTACTAAATCATAAAGAATAATGAGACAATAGGACACAAGATATAGGCGATGATCCAGGGCCAAAACTTCTCCAACTGAGAGGAAATCCTAAGAATCATTGTCTTCTTATAAAACTTCAATTGACAAATTCCAAGACCTATGACCCTCGACCAAGACCCTCCAAGACCAACTCATCCTTCCTTCTTGAAGATATTTCCTTACACAACTTCTAACAACAAACTTTGACCTTCCAACAACTTGGAACCCAAACAATAATTTATGCAACTTTGATCTGGAAGCTTTAGTAACTTCGACCTAGCAGCTTCACAACTTTGACCTTAATGCAACTTTTTCAGATTTTACCTAACAATTTCATTACTTTGATCTAAAGGAAACTTCACATATTTGACCTTGCAGTTTCACAACATCGACCTTGCAGCTTCACAACTTCGACCTTGCAGCTTCATAATTTAGTTTAGCCCAGGAACTGTAGAAACCCTAGCGAGAGAGAGAGAGAGAGGCCCAAAAAATTTGATCTTGATCTTCTTCTTCTTCTTCGTCCTTTTCTAGGTTTTATGTTGAGGAGATCGAACTTCCTTGAGTTAGTATGCAAATGATGTCAAATTCCTTCTTATTTATAAGCTTGTGAAGGGTACAAATTGCTATCTTGAGGCCACCTTATCCCTTCATGTAGGACGACTTGATATTCGTGCCATGATTAGGTATTGGAGGGCCTTTTGACTATATTTTGACTCAATACTTTTTTCTTTACAATATGTAACATGTGGAAATGGGTCTTTAATACATGAAATTGAATAAAAAACCAATGCCTCAAGAATACAAATAATAAATTTATTTTTATCTTTTCATTAAATACATAAAATCACGATTACATATGCCATTATGAAGACCGAACCTAGTTACATATTTCAACACCATATAAGTACAAAATATTCTTTTATTGATGTTAATATTCACATTATTTTTCTTTTCATAAGGAAGTTGATTGTAGAATTTATGAGATACAATATTTTTTGAAGAAAAAATACTCAAGAAACAACTCTAGAAGTTTGTATGGAAGAAGCTCGTTTACTACTCTACAAAGTCATGTAGAATGCTTCATTTTCCATAATTTTGGACACAAGGCTCAATATTGCAAAATCAATCAAGGAAGGAAGAATGCCCTTCTAAATCAAATATATAAGAATAAAGGTGTGGTCACATGTTACATTCTCAAAAACATGAAAATAAATGGTATGTCAACAATGACTACACAAGATACATGACATGAGATCATAGAAAGCTCATCAAACTCAAAGAGATATATGGAGGTAAGTTGATTCTTGGAAATAATGCATATGCAAAAATCACTGGAAAATGAATTGTCAGCATTGATAATAGTGGAACTAAATCCCAAGATGTGTTGTATTTGGAAGTATTGAAGCATAATATCTTGAGTTTCAATTAAATGTCTGATCAAGGGTATGATCTCACATTCAACTCTAAGATATGTGAAATTATAAATTCACAAAATTGATATCAAGAGCTAACATGATTGAAGGCAATGTACACATCCTTGATGGTTCTGAAATTGAGAAGTGGTGTATTGGGAGGATAGATGAGTGTTGGTTGTGGCTAAAAAAATTGGGACATATCAATTTTATAATTTGGTAAAAGTTACAAAAGCACAAGTTGTTAGGGACATGTCTAGAATAGCAAAGCCCCACGATGCCATTTGCAAAGCATGTAAGTTTGGGAAGTAAATTTTTCTTCTTTGAAACAAAGGAATATTAAATATCTAGGGCATTGGAAATCATTCACACGGATCTATGCGGTCTAGCTAGAACACAAACTTTGAAGGGAGAAAGGTATTTCATATTTTTTTATATATGATTTCACAAGAATGAAGTATATGAGTCTTATTAAAGAGAAATCATAAGGCTTTGAGAAATTCAAACCTCTTTCAAGGATCTTGCTGAAAATGCAATAGATTTAAATACTAAACGTCTAAGAACCACTAAAGGAGGATAATTCACCTCTCATGAATTCCATTATTTTTGTGAACATTATGGAATCAGAAGGAACTTCACTGTCGCAAGGACTCCTCAACAAAATGGTGTGGTTGAAAGAAAGAACATAATAATTCAAGATCTGGCAAGATCTCTTCTCTTTTAACCCCATCTACTAAATTATTTTTTTGGGGAAGAAATAAATATGAATATATATAGCTATATATTGAACTGAGTTCAAATCAAGGAAAACAACACCAAAAGTCCTTGTGAACTATGGAAAGGAAGGCCGACCACAGTCAATTTTTTTAGAATTTTTGGGAGCAAATGCTACATCAAAGCGAATAAAGAAAATATAGGGAAATTTGAATACAAAGTTGAAGAAGGAATATTCTTAGGGTATCCCTGTTGAGGAAAATGGTACATGTTTTATAATGAAAGAACTTGAGAAGTCATTGAATGCATTGATGTGAAATTAAAGAAGCACTTCCCCATAACGAAGTTTTTACTCAATGTCAACAACATTCTGCCATCTTCCAAGAATCAACATCAATTGAACATGAGGATGAAGACTGTGAAGAAGATAAAAAATAAGAAGATGAGCCCTTTCACACGAAGACTCCATCCATATACCTATAGAAGAATCATTTGAACAATCAAATTGTCTGAAAAAATATTTAGGAGTTCAAATCAAAAGAAAGCTCGTCATTACATCAAGTCAAGAAAATCTAGTAGGGAGCCCTAAAAATATTCTTAAGCCAATTAAGATGATCATTTGATTAATGCTATGAATGAGGAGCTAGATCAGACTGAGAAAAAAAGACTTGGGAATATGTTTTGTGAACATAAGGTAAAAATGTGATTAGAACCAAATGGGTCAATAGAAACAAATTCAATGAGGAAAAACATGTTGTAAGGAATAAATAATACTCATATGAATTGAATATGCACAAGTTGAAGGAGTTAACTTCGGTAAAGCATTTTCTCTAGTAGCCCGACTTGAAGTTATCAGAATGTTTCTAGCCTTTGCTTGTTACAAAATATTCAAGGTATATTAAATGGACATAAAATCAACCTTCTTGAATGGGGAACTTGAAGAAGAGTTTATTTTGAGTAGCCAAAGGGATTTCAGCTAGTAAAAGACAAATATTACGCATTCATAATAAAGAAAGCATTCTATGGTTTAAAGAAACCACCTAGGGCATGGTATATAGATTGGATGAATATATTCAACAAGGGTTCCAAAAGGGGTATCATTGACAATAATCTTTATATTAATATTAAAAAAGGAAACATGTTGATCATCGTTGTATATGTAGATGACAATATATTTGGTAGTGATGATGATTCGACGAGCAGGAGATTTGCAAAATGTATGTAGAAAGGATTTGGGATGTCCATGCTAGGGGAATTATCCTTCTTTCTGGGGTTGTAGCTTAATTAATAAGAAAAATGTTTTTTCATATATCAGTCCAAGTACCTTAAACAAATTCTAAATTTTTTTGATGTAGAAAATTCTTTCTCTATGAGCACTCCCATTGTTACAGGTTACAAACTCAAAAAGAATAATGGGTCTCTGGAAGTAATCACAACTACGTATAGGTTAATGATGTACAACATCCTTTATTTAATGGCATCAATGCAAGACTTTCCATGCAAGAAGTAGGTCTAGTGGGCATGTTTAATCAACCATTTCCAAAGGAGTCTCATGTGAGATTGTTAAATAATATTCATATATTTTCAAGGTAATATGGATTATGGCTTATGGTATCTAAGGGGAACTAACCTTACTTTTAAGGCCTGTATGGATGTAGATTGGGCTAGAAGCATTAGATGACAAAAATAACACTAGCAGAGGAGCATTATTTATAGGTGAATGTTTGTTTTTTTGGCTCAACAAGAAATAATATTCAATCTCTCTACCCACTGTTGAAGCAGAGTATATTATGGAAACCTCATGTTGTACTCAAGTTTTGTGGATGAAGAAAAATCTAAAGGATCTTCAAGAAATTTGTGATCAGACTATTTCTATAATGTGTGATAATAATAGTGCAATCAATATCTCAAACAATATGATCATGCAATCCAAAATAAAGAATATTCCCATCAAATATTAATTTCTTCAAGAACAAGTCACAAATTAGATAGTTAGAATGGAAAAAATTAAAAAAGAAGAAGAAAATATTGTTGATATATTTACTAACCCATTACCAAGAGAAAGTTTCAAATATATTAAACAAAGGATGGGAGTGGTTTCTTCCTCATAGGAAGCACTGACTCACTAATTTGCCCAAGGATGAAAGGGCTACCCTCTAGCCTCTAACAAGAGGAGTATGCACATAGCAGGAAAATTCACTAGAAGAGAGTTTATTGATAGGGAAAGATTCAAATATAAGGGAGCATATTATCAGAGGGAGAATTCTTTCACAAGCAAATGGGACCACATGAAAATTCAAGAATAGTTATGTAGCATTAGTAAGCAACCATCATACTTGGTGAAAATATTCTTGGATGAAAAGTTATGACTGTTGAAGTTCATTATTGGGTAAAAGGCCTAATAAAGAGGTCAAGACCCACAAACCCCATATTCGTTAAACCCTAAGAAATTTTCATAGTGGATCAGGGTTTTTTGGAAGATCAATGGAAAACAATGGTCAAACATGCATGATGTTTAATCTGTTAAAGGTGATGCACCCTTGTGTTGATATGATAGATCTCGTGGCCATACAAAGGAATGGGCGGCAGATAGAGTTGCAACATGTATTACCTTTAATTGAGGGAGTCCCCCACCACATAGGTCCACTCTAGCCAATCACACTTTAACACATTAGCAAGGTGACACGCCA
This sequence comes from Pinus taeda, assembly GCA_000404065.3. NCBI lineage: Eukaryota > Viridiplantae > Streptophyta > Pinopsida > Pinales > Pinaceae > Pinus > Pinus taeda. The sequence goes on along the minus strand of APFE030498923.1, from coordinate 72,295 downwards.
TTGTGACTAGGAGCACACGTTGTAAGACAGGACATGTGGCAACAAGAGATTTGTGATGACATGGTAGTTGCCACATGGCATACAGACTAGGTAGTTTCACTGACCAACTGGATAGATTTTGAGTGGCATGTGGCCCACTCGGGGCACACCATGTCTCAAGGGTGACACCAACCCCATTTTGTCCATGGACCCTAGGATTGGGTCACATGGTGAGGGCACATGAAGCTTTCTCAATTCATGCTGGCCCCCAAATTTCAAATTCATTGTTAGCCCCCAAATTTCAAATTAGTGTTGGTCTTCATCAATTTCATGTCCACTCACTCTTATATATACAAAGTTGCTTAGTTCGAACCACCTTCTTTTATCTTCTTGAATTTCAATATCTATTCATTGTATTATATTATGAAAATATACCAAATGGAGCATTGTTGTAAAAGTTTCAAATCTTGAAGATTGAATACTCAATGATAACATGATTTAAAAAACTTATGGATTAATCAAATATCACTCAATGGCAAATTTTTCTTTTGTTTTATTTACTTCATGCAATTTTACAAGTTTAAGCATTAGTAGAATAAGCATTAACCTTTTTAGGTAGATCATACTATAAATAATCTAATTATGCATATATAGTGTTTACATTTCATAAGTTTACGTAACTTGAATTGATAATAAAATGTTACACAATTTATGCAAATAAATTACTTGACATTTTGGCACCATTTTTTAGGAAATGTTAAAATAATTGGGTAATTTGTAGTATAATATTTTAGGTCATATAAAAATATTTTTTTGAATATAGTGGAAGTAAATACATTAATACATTGAATCTTAGCACATTTATTACATCAATTATGTGGAGAGAATAAATTCCAATAAATTTAAATAATGCTATTTTACAAATGCATGGATAAAGCTAGGAATAATATGATATATTTTCTTGGTAGACTACTCTAACTACTCCATCTCATTGTCCTGTAAGAAGCACACATCCACAAACCCATTGGCAGGAAGTTCCATAGGAGAATGGATGCATCTAAAGGAGGGAGAAAATGAAGGATATCAATATTTCTCAAAGGACAGTCAAATACTTCAAGTTATGTCATTGAAATCATGAGTTAAATCCTTTCTAGTCAAATTTGCACAATCTAAAATATTTGCTACAAATTTATCAAACTACCACAAGTTTTTGAAGACCATATTTAAGATTTATGAAATGGATATTTGATATTTTAGGGGATGCATTCATCACATCATCATAAATACATCCACCAACAATCTCACATACATAGATCATATCTTCGGAGAAAATGGTCATTTTTTAGATTTTTGTAGGAAGTTGACTTTATAAATCTCTAAAAAATAGAGTTGAGAAAGTCAATATTTAAGGGACCAAAAGAGGGAATTTTAAAAAACTATTTCTAAGGGAGATATCTATTGTAATATAGTTTCCAATTCTAATTGAATCAATTTTTTTGGTGTCAGATGGAAAATTTATGCCCAAATTAGTAATCGTTGGTCCTAAAATCTACATTGTGACAAATCTACATCTTGATTGTTCATTAGCATATTTAGCATACCATATAATTACATATTAAAAATATATTTACAAGGGATAAATTTATTCAATTCTAGTTTAAGTCGCAATTTGAATAACTCCATTTGGATGTTGCATGGAAAAAGTTATTTGTAAATTAGTAACTGCATGTCCCATAAACAACACTTTTAAACTCTACCTCCTAGGTCAATTCATCAATAGCTCGGGGAAATTAATAAAATTGATTCTAAAACATATTTATAGTGGAGATATGTAAATGAATATCCTTTAATCTCCAAAGTGGAATCACATGAATTCATCATTAAATGGAAAATCTAGGTTAGATTGAGTAATTGTTGATCTGGGAAAAATTCACAAATAATTTTGTCAAGTAGGTTGTTCCTCCCATGTTTGATATGTTATTAAAACTAAATTTGCAACCATAATCATATTTAACATATCCATTTGAAACCAATTCAAATTGGATTTGGAATCACTCCAATAAAACGTAAAACAAAGATTTTATCAATGAAAATACCACAAGGTAGTCTAAGAATGCCATCACTATTCAGTGAGTAAAAACTGACATTTTCTTCATTTATTTTGCTTTAAAAAATATTTTTTTTTTTGTGATTTATTTGTGCATTTATTGGAAGAATAAATATTGACTACATTTATTCCTCCATAATCTCATGTTTTATTGCACACAAATTCTATTTTTTTTGCAGGTCTTGGGAGGATCCAACAGGTCAAAATATGAAAGAGTGCTTTTCGATATCAAATTTCGAAAAACCATGAACTAGACATCCAAGACAACAAAGTGAAACATTTTATGATGTTGATTTCATGAAGAAATAAGTTCTTTAGAGATTTCCATTAGAAATTCTAGTTTCTAGCCAACAACACCAACCTTACCAAATTTTTCAAGATGGACCGAGATGAAGGCAAATGAATAATGCTATAAAGAACAAGTGAAGATCAATATAAAATAAAATTCAAGTTCTATTATCATATTCACCATAACATCACTATATCTAAATTCTTATCAAATACCCACTACTCCTTATACTTATTCATCATGGTATGCCCATGCATTTCCTTTTTCCTAGCTCAAACATACATGCATACTAAAGACAATGAAATTGCCTTTGTTTATGTGGTTAATTTTAAATCCAAATATTTTTCTTGTCAACATTATTACCACATCTGCTCACGGGGCTTTGGATTGACAGTGAATGGGTGTGCTGTTAAGGTACTCCTTGCGATAGGTCATCGGTTCAAATCCCCCGTGGGTACTTAGGTTAGTCTTAACGTAGAAAAAAAAACATTATTACCACATCATACGTTCAATATAATTTCCTTCACAAGCTTACCATACATTCCTATTCCATCCATTCCTAACCCGTAAAATATTATAACTCAATGAAGCGAAGGTCCCTACTGCCTATACACAACCACTCTCAATACTTGGTCCCCACCCATAGAGTGAAAATGAACTTATATGCTACTGTAATAGAAATAAAAACTAACACATATGATGAGTAAATTGAGGAAATTCAGACGAGACAAAACAAGACAAGACAACAATTTTTCATTTCTTATTCACATACACAATATGATTTCTCGTACGGATCATAGTACATTCTATCCTATGTTATGCCTCAACATACACTTTAGATGTTTCATAACTATTCTATATTCATGAGCTCCTTTTATTCTAGTCTCACAAAATCTTCTTCTTTGTACCGCTATGCTCTCTACTTGTCTCTCTCTCATTCACAGGTTGTTCTTTTTTATTCACCACTACACAAGTCTCTTCTTATTCCTTTCACATCTCTTAAATGATGGTTGGAAGGCTGAATTATCACAACGATTTTGTTTCCTCAACCATTTCACTTATTTAGATGTTGAGAAAACATGATGGTTAGAATCCCTGACCAATCATCACTTCTTCATCTAGTTCCCAAGCTAATCATTCTTTGATTATTTCTTCTTTGCATATGTAGCCCATCATTTATCATAATCCCATTGAGATATGTGGAACCATTACAAGTCATGCTCTATAGAAGTTCAAAATAAATGCAACACTAAATAAGATTGGGCTCACAATAACATAATTACAACATGTTGTTGCAATAATGATGTTGTAGAGGAGGTCACGACAACAATGTGACAATGTCACGATAGAGGTGTTCCAACAATGGTGTTATACAAATAGCGTCACAACAACAATATTGTAGCAATGTAATACATAATGGTGTCACAAGAAGCTTGTTCCATCTCCTAAGATACTAATCTCAATTAATTGATGCAAATTGATTTTAGCCAAGGAAGCTCCTACATCAGACACCTTTGGTAAGGAAAACATGATATCTAACTTATGTGGATGAAATTGTAACTGTTACAGGGGAGGAAGGTCCTCAAAAGTGTGCCAATTCATTTTTCGTAAAATGTGATGCTTCCTTAGAATCTATGTTCCTCCACTTGACCATATGCTCATAATACTCCTCGTTTCTAGTTCCCCTACTAACTCTCCTCACTAAGAGTTTCCCTAAATATTTAGCCGACTTGATGGGAAATATTTTCTTCATTGATATGGGGCATCCCCATAATCATCCTTTTCTCCTTTGTGAAACTCATACAAGTCAACAACATTAGATATCAAGGAAATTTCAAATTCCTCTGGTAACTCAAACTTACAAGCATTATGCAAAACCTTCTTTAGAACCAGGCATGGTCCAATTTTCTTGTACTTTAGTTTACTATATGTATCCCTAGGAATTATTTCCTTCTTGTGCCATCACTAGTTATCTATCTTCAAAGGAATTTCATCTCCTTCATAGATCTTACCCTTTCCTATATCTCGCATTGCTTTGCTGTAGATTTTTTTACCAACTCATGCATTTCCTGCATGTCCTTTTCAAATTCACTTGCATAAAAACTACTTTTATCTTCCATATTTGACAAGTTAACAAATTTATAACTCTCTTTGTTGACCTGCCATAAACAATATGAAATGGGATTTTCCTAGTAGACCTATTGAATGAATCATTATAAGTGAATCCATTTCATGCCAAAACTAAATCCCATTGCCTTGGGTTTTCTCCACTAAAAAATTCTCAGCAAATTCCCAAGGTCCTACTTACCCCCTCGACCTTTCCATCTACTTGTGGATCGTATACATAAATGTACAACAACATATCAAGATGTTTTTGCATGGATACATCATGATCTCAAAACATACACACAACATCTAACATATAATACCTACAAAAAAGGAAGTGAAGCCTTTCCAATCCCTTGAGCCCCAAGTGTATAAGAATTTGAAAAGGTTTCTATAGGCTAAGATTATTTTCCAACTTCAACATCAATGTGGGTGGTTAATGTAGTTTTATTTAGGATAAAGGTTAGCGAGATTATATTGTGTATCGATTTTCAAAACTTGAATAAATTTTTCTAGAAAGACAATTATCTTGTTCCACCAATGGATTAAATCCTTTATCTTATATTAGGATCTGAATGTTTTCCTTGATTCACAATTTTTTAGGAATAAATAGGCTTTCATAGCTGAGTAATACAAACTTAAAACTACTTTTAAGACCAAATGGGCAAATATTTCCTACAAACTAATGTCCTTTGGTCGCATTAATGCATATCCAGCTTTTAGCATGTGATGGACATTACTTTGTGTATTCTCATTAGTTGCAATGTCATTATCTATTTGATGAGGTGATTGCATATTGAAAGATAGAGAATGCCACATTTTACATCTAAGAAATGTTTTTAAAGATGTGAAAATTTTGGAATCTCAAACAATCCCACAATGAGTATCTTTACAATTATATAAGGTAAAATTCTAGGAAATATAAGATTGAAAGTGTAATATCCCTTTTTCTACCCCACTTGTAAATCACATTATGAATTGTAATTCATGTAAAATAATGTGGAAATGGAAAATATGGTTGAGCTAGAGAAGGGGACACGGATTTAGAGAACGAGGAGGAGTTGCTTGCGCAGTGTTTAAACCCAAAACCAAGCCACTTCATTTATTTACCTATGCATCTCCTTGAGAAATTAAATGGTCTATTGGTGTAGACATTCAAGATGTGCATGGCAAGATTGCGACAAAAGAAATTCCAATACTATCCTTAATCTTGTGGGATGTGTGATCATTGGGTAGTGGATCCCCCCATAGCATGTTTTTGGGGATGGAGGCCCGAATTTTGGTCAAGTGTGATGTAAAGAACCTATGAAATGTGGGTGTGGAGCATAAGAGTCTAGGGTTGTCTGCCCTAAGATAATGTAATTTAATGCAAAGTGTGTTGGCCTACCCATGGTCCATGAACCATGGGATTGTATAAATATAGCAAGGCTCTAAGGGGAAAATCAATTTTTAAGCCTTGAGAAGTAATAGATATGTGTGAAGGTATGGTTAGAAGATAGAAGTGAATCTAAAGAGTATTGGGTCATAGTGATAGGTGGAGGCTCTGCAGCTGAGTGCGCAAAGGCCTAGTAGAGTTCGCAGCTAAGCACACAGACCCTTGCAGCTGAGTGCGCAAAAGCCTAATAGAGTCCGCAGCTAAGTGCACGGATCCCTGCAACTTTGTGCATAGGATGAAGTCGAGTATGTATTGAATTGATCTTGGAAGGCAGCATTAATAAAGATAAGTTGGTTTGACACATTGTGCATCTGGTCCATAGATCTGTATTTGAATGTTATGTGTTGATAATATATGTTTATTTATATGCGCGCACTTGTATTTATGCTTATGAATGGAAAGATTCTAAGTAATAATCAAACAAACTCTAATTAAGGAAGATTGGGGTAATTGATATTGATCACACCGTGACTGGATCTGCATGAAGATCCTGCTAATGCGTGAAATTTGGTAAGTGTGGAGGTCGAACTGCATACCTGTCGCTCATATTAGACATCCCCAGGGTGCAGAAACTTGGTTCCAGCACCCTCCCATACTACTTTGGGTGAGACCTCAGTCTGTGTTTTGTAGATTGTCGTTGAAAGGGCCAGTAGTACTAGGATTTTTTTGGCTAAATCACTTCTAAACCTAGGTTAGGCCCCAACAACCCAACAAATGGTTTTGTTGTTGGGACTGGGATTTACCTAAGGGATGTCTGATGTCATGCCACTGAAACCCAACAAAGAAGGAAATTGAAGAGTGGTTGGACAAGAAGATTCATGAGTTCGTGACATAGGAAAACAAAACTCCACAGGTATCCGAGAAAAGGTGGCTAGATCGCTACATCCATGAGAGCTTCTTCGCATCTTTTGCTTATGAACTGTATGAGTGGATCACAAGGCTAGCCGATAGCCAGGGAAGGTAGAAGATCAACCAACCGATAGTGTGGACTCCAGAATTAGTGCGCAGACTAGAGGCAACAAAAGATAAGATCGCGCGAACCATTAACTCAACCGGATAATAGGGGGATTTATCATTGAGTTAGCGATAGATACAACCATAAGCTACAACGAAGTAGAACGACATTTTCTCGAGGGACCGTGAGGTAAGTATATTAAATCTCTGAATACCTAGATTAAGATACTGTTATGTGAAAAGCGGGTTATGCAAATTCATTAATGTTTGGAACAATGCAGAGCGGAAAGATCTACAAAGGTAGCGAGGGATTCAAAAACAACCCCTTAATTTCAACTTCATGAGGGAGCGAGGAAGAGCTTGCTTAGGTCTCCCCAAGAAGTGCGGTTAGTTTGATAAGGCAGCGCATTCTGCAGTTACCAACCCCACCCACCACCACCCGCTTCACCTCCCTCACCTCCATCTCCACCCACTCCACCTCCACCAACCCCGCAGTTCAACATGGTGAGTGCAATCAAGCTACGCATATTCAAAGGAGTAGGGAATGAGGATCTAGACCAGTTTTGGTTCATGGTAAGAGCAGTGTGGGAAGCGCAGGGGGTCACGGATGACAACATTAAGAAGGCTACATTGGTGAGTGCGCTATAGGATCATGCATTGACATGGTATATCAAGCACTCCAATGATCACCCAAATGGAGGAATAACAGAGATCCAGAATGCTCTTAACAGAGAGTTTAGCCGACCAAAATCAGAGACATAGTTAATCATCAGATTTAAAGAGATTGCGATGCTTCCAAGCAAGACCCCTGGGATCTGGATCAGTGACTGAAGAGTACGATCCATGAGGCTAACATGACGCTCACGGATGCACAACATCACACATGGTTTGTGGCATCTTTGACACCACACCTGAGGACGGCGCTGTCGCAATAGAAACTTTCTACCCAAGCTGAAGCATTGGAAATAGTGATGAGGTTGCATGAGACATCGAAACAATATCTAGGGCTAGGAGTTCAAAAAATCCACACGTAACTATAAAATCTCTACCTGGAGATGCAGAGCTTGAAGTAGGATAGGGTGCCACGGCGAGAGGTGCGTGAGGAAGTATGGTGCATAAAATGCAAGGGCCAGGGCCATGACAAGGATCACTGTCCAGTATTCGCAAACTATTTGGCAAGAGGGGGGCCCATTCTGTTGAAACCAAAGGCATAGGTAGGGCCAAGTGTGATGCCCACATTATGGTGTGTGATCTGTCAGATAGGAGGAACGCACACGATGGATAATTGACATTTGTTGCAGAAGTATACACAGACTCCCCAACAGCTGTTTTGTAATTTCTGTAGGTCGATAGGCTATGACAAGTGTACTTGTCATAGCTACGAGTTAATGATGGATCAGACCCCAGCCTATTGGATGCAGATAGAGACATGAGCCCTTGACCCAGTGATAGGGATGGCGCGCGCTGGATTTCAAGGGTGAGGTCAAGGACGAGGAGGAATGGGCATAGGAAGGGGCCGTAGACAGTTGATTTGTTACAATTGCGGAGGACTAGGGAACTACGCCCATGATTGTACCAACCCAACGAGGGTATCCTATTCATACTGTGCTCAGTTTGATCATGAAATGGTAGATTTCCCGACGCTAATCGCACAGATGCGCGAGAAAGGGGTACTCCAACCTCCTCCGACTCAAAATATTCAAATGATGAGGTCTGAACCCCGCAAAGAAGACCCAAATGTGAACATAATGCTCAAAAGAGGTGTGACCACAGGGGAGGATAAGGGGAAGCAGCTCGAGGAAGATGCATGGATTCGCAAGGCTCCTACAAAGGAACTTGAGTTTGACTTAGAATTCGCAAAGGAGACATTCATGGAAGCTAAGAAGAGCTTCGCGGAGGCCTCCACTTTAGGTAGTAAGGATCAACCAGAGCCAGGGATGGATTATTATATGCTTACTACCATTCTCGAGACATGCATGAAACTGTTGCGTGACAAAAAGGCAGTGAAGGGACTATAAGAGCTGATCACTCAGTGCGCAGGGTCACGAGAACGATGTGTAGTTCGAAAATTGGGGAATCATACATTGCGCACTAGGAGAAAAATGAGATTGACGGCATAGATTGGTGAGTATGAAATGGATAAGGTAATCCTAGACCTGGGTTCGGACGTGAATGTATTTCCAAAATAGACATGGGAACACATGGGCAGGCCTGCATTACATTGGTCCCCTATTCAATTATGAATGGCGAACCAATAGAAGATTTTTCCCATGGGGAGGTTGCAAGGGGTAACAATTGATATCGAAGGCACAAGCACACAAACAGACTTTGAAGTAATAGAGATTGTTGATGGCAACAACCCCTATGTTGCGTTTCTAGGAATAGACTGGGCCACAAATAGGAATGGAGGCATTAACTTGAAGAAGCGGAAGATGATATTCGAGAAAAATTCCCTATGCGTAGCCATTCCGCCAGATCCTGCCGAAGGAGTGCGCTACACCAAACCAATGCTTGATGATGAAAGCGATGATGAGCTGGACTGTATTTACCAGATAACTACACAAGACCAGGAGTGGGTGAACCCGACTGTAGATGAGAGAATATCTTGGGAGTGCAACAGTTCTTGTACTTTGGATTTAGACGAAGAAGTAGAACGCTGGCAGAACTGACTGCACGAAGTGACAACACTAAATTGCAACATGATGATTAGATCACTGCGTTGTGTGACAACAGAGGCAAGGGAAATGCCAACCTATGATGGGGTGATAATAGTGGATGAATTCCTGGACAAATTTGAAAGCACAGTACTAGAACAACAGCGGTATGGTGCAATGGAATGGGCATTGTGCGCAACCCCCGCACAATGGTGGGGTACACATCAGAAGACCATTGGGAACTAGCATGAATGTAGAAGGCAGATGCGCTTGTGATTTGGAAACCCCCAACTGCAAACGAAAGCCGGGCAACCAAGACGAAGCAGCTTGCGTGCCCACCTATGTCGATGGGTGCAGACATGTGTTGTTTAAGCATACCCCAGACTAAGGATCGAAAATCAGAACCAAATGTGGTGACAGGAAAAGCGACGCACACCATAAATATTCCATGTCGGAGCATTCAAAAGACTATGCAGAATCATGAACAAAGTTTATCAATCCGAACAAATCGATTGGGACCTGCGCGTACCAGTAGTCCGATGGGCTTATAGGGCCCTGCAGAAGAACATGAGTGAGGGGATGATTCTGAAGATGATGAGCAGAGTCAAGGTCATAGCTTTGAAAAAGAATCCTCACATAATAACTCCCATAATTGGGAAAACACGTGAGGACCAAAGTGAAGAGATTATGCAGCCGCGCGAGGACGAACATATGCAGATTCAAGAAACCATTTGGCGAGGGAACCTTGAGCTTCGTGAACTCGAAAAAGATTAGGCATGATTGAAGCAGAGAAGCATGATAATGGAAGTGGAAATCAAAAAACTAGAAACCGAAATCGCGTAAGAAATATGCGTCGACAGAAGGATAGGACAACATATGGGCAGCCATACCACCACGCTAGAAGATTTTTGCCGAGAATTTCTGGCTCTGGTACCATGGCTGTGACCACACCTTACTAGACAAAGTAAATAGGGTAGCGCACTATAAAAGGAAGAACGCAACACATTGAAAGACACAAGGGTAATTGAGGGGTGCCCACGGAACTAGCTGGCAGGCAACTTGAAGCCTTGCACCGGTGGTGCGACCACCTGACTATCTGTAGGAAGCATAGTCTCAGCGCTCCAAGTAGTTGGAAGAGAGCATGGGAATATAAAAGAGTCTGTATGGGAGATGAGTGAGATGGAGGTTGCGCATAGGGTTAGGATGTCACAGGAATCACGACCGCACATAAGGGGCTACGTTGCTGCATGGGTAGGCTGGGAAGTGACCATTGCCATCACTGTTCATGACAAGAGGTCCAAATTAAGGCAAAAAGGAGCGGGCGACGGGAAATTAAGACACGAATTAAGAAAGAGATTTGGGTTGATTTGCCCCAAGAAGGCATTAATGATGTAAAAGTGGGGGGAAGGGTTGGATTCAAATTCAAAGGACACTATAAAAACCCCAAGGCCAGCTCCAAGGCAACATTTGGTTGTTTGAGAATTGAGAAAGTATAGAGCATTGAGCACTGTGTACTCTTACCATCCTCAAGTGTAGACACAATGTCGACTGCTGGAATAAGAGTGCGATTCGTTGAAGTTACCGTGGAGCCTCGTATGACCCATGAGGAGCTCGGAGAGGCGGGAGCTACGCCCGAAGTTTAAAAATCACCACGCACACCACGGCCACAAAAAGATAAACAAACGATGGGGCCAGTCCGTGTATCCCCAAGACACCCATGGGTTGGAAAATTGTCAATGGCAGAGAAGGCAAAAGCCATAACCATTGAAACTTAGCTGCCCTTTCGTGGGATGTTTTATACTAGCTATAGGATGGAGCGATGGTAGAGCTCTGAGCTAGGGAAGGACGTGCAGTGCAAATGCTAAGTGAATAATGAATCAACATCGAATAGCTTAGCCTACAACATGATGAAGCAGTGGCTTAGAACCAACAGTTGGTGCAGATCTTAGAGGAAGCATGTCACCACGTCCTAGAACTAGAAATTGTGACAAATCTGCCAGTAGGAATGTGGATCCACAAATTGGCCAATGGGTTTCGTGAGGTGAAGGAGGAAGCTACAAGGATCCAACTGGAACTCAACCTGCAAATTGTTGAACTATGATTAAAGTTGCAACCCTCCACACCCCCAAAATTTTGAGATCAACGCGCCGACGATATCTGAAAAGGGTTGAAAGAAATTGAATTGGCAGTACAGAGTTGCACCATGTTGTTGGAAGAATCCTTTGGGATCCTCACAACCTTACAGGAGGACCCCACCATATAACAGTTGGAAATAGAGGCACGGGAGCTTCAAATGCAATACGACAGTGTGTGTGGGATGGCACAGACAGTGGTCCTAACTCAACGGCTCATGAGGCTGCAACAGGCAAAGGCATTGAAGGAGAAAGTGGATGCAACGCGCCAAAAAGGGCTAGTACTTAAAGCATGCGTCCAGCCTTGGATTGATGAGGCCTTCCTCATCACGGTCGACATTGAAGGAAAACTCGCACAAATGAAAGTGATGCATGATCTGAGACAGGGATTTGACCCTGACAATGAGCATTCAGCTGAGCAAGCAGAACGTATCCAGCGGATGACAGAGCAGTGCGCTATGGATCTTCGTACAACATAGGCACAGTTGGATGGACTTTGTACAAAGATCGCCACGCCAGTAGAGTGACTCGGGATGAGTCATGATAATTGTGTTGGGGGCCTGTTGGGCAGCATATCCCCCTATAACATGTTTTTAGGGCTAGAGGCCCGAATTTTGGTCAACTGTGATGTAAAGACCCCGTGAAATGCTGGAGCGGAGCACGAGAGTCTAGGGTTGTCCACCCTAAGATAATGTAATTTAATGTAAAGTGTGTTGGCCTACCCATGGTTCCCGGACCATGGGATTGTATAAATAGAGCGAGGCTCTAAGGGGAAGTCAGTTTTTAAGTCTTGAGAAGTAATAGATAGGTGTGAAGGCATGGTTAGAAGATAGAAGTGAATATGAAGTGTATTAAGTCATAGTGATAGGTGGAGGCTCCGTAGCTGAGTGCGTAGAGGCCTAGTAGAGTCCGCAGCTGAGTGCACGGATGCTTGCATCTGAGTGTGCATGGTGAAGTCAAGTCTGTATTGAATTGATCTTGGAAGGCATCATTAATAAAGATAAGTTGGTTTGACACATTGTGCATCTGGTCCATAGATTTGTATTTGAATGTTATGTGTTGATAATATCTGTTTATTTATATGTGCGCACTTGTATGTATGCTTATGAATGGAAATCTTCTAAGTAATAACCAAACAAACTCTAATTAAGGAAGACTGGGGTAATTGATACTGATCACATTGTGATTGGATTTGTGCGAAGATGCCACTAGTGCGTGAAATCTAGTAAGCGCAGAGGTCAAACTGCGTACTTGTCCCTCATATCAGACATCCCTTGGGTGCTGGAAGGGTAATTGATACTGATCGCATTGTGATTGGATTTGCGTGAAGATGCCACTAGTGCGTGAAATCTAGTAAGCACAGAGGTCAAACTGCGTACTTGTCCCTCATATCAGACATCCCCTGGGTGCAGAAACCTGGTTCCAACACCCTCCCATACTACTTTGGGTGAGACCTCAGTCCGTGTTCCTCAGACTGTTGTCGAAAGGGCCAGTAGTTTCAGGATTTGTTTGGCTAAATCACTTCTAAACCTGGGTCAAGCCCCAACAAGCCAACAATAATTCAACGCACAAGACAGGGACGTGAAGAAGGGGGATTAGAGAAAGAGGAGGGGATTGTTGGCACAATTAACATTAGAAGCTGAACGATTCATGTCAAGGAGTGATTGGGTGGAAGGAGTGCTCACGATTGTATTAATTTCCCCATAATGTCAGTGTAGGGAAGTTGGGAGATTGCATGAGAAAATAAAGTGGTGAAAAAAAACATATGCATAGGAGTGGGGAGCAAAAAAAAGAGCATCAATGTGAAAAAAGTGCTTGTGGTGTGATTGGGAACTGATTCCATGCATTTTTGGATACCCTTTCTGTGTATTAGTGTTAATTTGACCAAGAGAGATAAGGGAAATACTGATTCATTCAGTGTTTTCCTTGGGACTAAGAAAACACCCTTTAGAGTAAGATAAGGTTCCTAAACTGAGAGAACATTCCCTGAATCTTGGTTGAGTTCTCGTGATTGTTATCTAGGAGATTAAGTGAATCTTTGTGGTGTTTAATACTTGGAAGTAATTTTTAGACCACCTGAATAGTGGAATCCTCATCTTGGCTGCTTATTTGACTAATTATTGGTGTGAATACCCTTGAGAACTAACTCGGACTAAGAATCCAGCTCAGGGGTGGTTAGCCGAAAGAAAGTTTGCAATGCAATTGGCATACGGTTGGGTGGAGAGTTGAAGTCCCTCTTCCAGTTGCTAACAATTTCAAAGTTATTCAAATAAGTGTTTATTCCTATATATATTTGTATCACAAATGACCAATGACTATCCCTATAATATCTAATTTAATTATATAGCTAGCTATCTAGTGTATTTATGGCGATTATGAGTTGCCTAAGATATGTGGTTGCAACCTTATTAATTTACTTGCAGGTTGCATGATGTGTCCCTAACTGATGGTTTGGAAACAGTTAGAATTAACTTGTTAGTTCACATGTTTCATTCATTTTATATGTTTATAATTTGGGGGTTGTTTCTCGAGTAGATGATCTTATATGTGGTGTGAGTGGACTTGCTCCGCCTTTGAAGGGTCTGCTGATATCCTTGTATGTCCATGATGAGTGCCTACTACTATATTCTCATGGTTATGTGGGGCTCATGAACCTCTATGTTTGGTGTACATTACGAGAGACGTTGAGTTATTTACATTTAGATGGATGGTTGTTTAATATGCTTCATCTAATCTATGTATTTCTTAATGAAGGAATATGTATTGCTATAAATGTGCATTGAGATGACTGTATGATTATTCTCATGGTGTCAGGGACATGCAAATCCCTATATTTGTTGACATATTTTCTTGATTTGCAGAGCTATTACATGATTATATATGACAATTTTATGAACCTAGTTAAATAGTTATGGTGCATGTGTAATTCCCTCATTTGGGTGCTATAACTATTAAGGAGTATTTGTGTTTAACAATCAAGGAATTTTTGTTGTTAGAAAGATGTATATGGAATGCCAAGACAATATCATGGATTTCTATTGTGCATGAATGATTGTCTATTTTCTTTAATTATGGACTAATAATGAAATAATACATGATTAACCAAGGAATCTAGTAGTGATGGATTAGACCCATTCTATAGAAGAAATGGTGTTCATGTAGTTGAAATCATAGAGATATTTTAGCCATGGATTTCCCTGTTATAATGCATGTTAATAGTTGGATTCACATTTTTTTGAAGTTATTATATCTATGGTTAGCATTTGAAATGAGTCAAGCTTGATATAATAATGTATTGTTATGAATATGGATGTTCTGGGAAAGGCTAGGTTGTCAGGAGAACCTTGGATAGCTTCCTGAAACACTTGAAGAATAACCTTAAATTATGAATTGAATAAGGCATGAATTAACCTTTGTATCTGAGTCGAACTCAAGTGGTCCGCCATATGTGGGAATATATATATATTTAGAATAAACAATAAGGCGAAATGGTTAGAGTGAATGTAGGAATTTACAGGGTAAGTTCTTCAGACAGAACACCAAAAGGACACCGCTCACAAATAGATCACAGATCAATACACCAGTATTTTGACGTGGTTAAAACCCTGAGAGAGGGAAACAGTCCACGGCCTGTGCCAACGTGGCTAATACAGACAATTTATTAATAAAAGAATGAAAATTTACATAAGCTTCTCTCATGCACGGTGAACCTACAAATGACCCTCCATGCACTTTAAATAGAATTCATGGACCAATCGGGTGTCAAACCACGGATCAAGTGTCGGTAATACCGAGGAGAGAATGAACCGTCGGATCACTACATATCTTGACCGTCGGATTGTAAGTTACAAAATGTACAATGGTAAAGAAACACACTTTACCTAACTCTATACCTAACTCTATACTAGACCAAGTTGAACTTAACTATTTCCTATGTGTCGGAATATCCTAACAGAAATAATATATAGCTTCAAAATGTAGGTTGGACTCATATTTGGAGAAATATATAGTGCTAAAAGGAAGAAAAATAGTCAATTTTCTGCAAAGAGACTTTCAATTGTTGTAGTTCATGAAGCCATTGTTTGAATCAAAACCTAATCACACCAAATTTTCAGACTTACAAGTCGCCTTTTAGAAATGACTCAATATCATGTTTCATACAAAATGCTTTGGAAAAGATGCGAAGAATTGGTCCAACGGGCTACAACTGAAGTTGTGGAACCATGTGTCATGTCCATGGGACAAAATACCATTTCCCATTCGATATATAAAGGATGAAAATACTTTTATTTTGTATTAATGTATAAATTTTAGTTAGGAGATAGTTAGATAATTGGATAGTTTGATAGTGACATGTAACTTTTCTTGAATGTAATATTTCTTTAAAAAGAGGAGAAACAATCTGAGTGTATTCAAAGTAATGTTGGGAGCCCTTTTGGAAGATTAATGAAGTTTCAAGTGATTCTAGATGTTTGTTGGTTATAATATGTTCTTCTTGTCTTTGGAATTCATTTATGGTGTATCTTCTTCTTTTGAAATTTGTGTATGAAGCTGCTGGTTTCTTTCTTTATTAAACAAATTTATAAATGTTGTGAGAAAAACAAAAGATACTTGTTAGTATTTATATGAAGAAGCCTTAATGAAGGGCTCCACAATTTCATCATTTTGTGTTCTTCCTTTTCATGTTTTCTACTATTATTTGGTGCATAGGATTATGTTTTGTCCTATACATTTAATCTTTATTATCATAAATTATCATCACTGTATTGCAACCTCAATAAAAATTGTAACCAAAGATATACATGCCATTTTGAAGCAGTTTTTTTATTCGTCCAAGGGTGAAAATAACATTACACTTCAAGGGTTTTCGCTCGGCAAAGATAGAAAACAACATATTTTTTTGAATTGCATGAATGTACTAACCACTAAACTCCTTTCAGCTGGAGGTCGTCTCTAGGGTTACAACATAGATCATCCTCTGAATCTATTGGTTGTGTCCTTGTTGTTGCTATTGGTCCCTGCTTAGTCATAGGAGCCTCTTGCTCCTTCTCCTCTACCACTACAAACTCGGTCATGAGATATTTTGAGGGTCCTATCATCATCAAATATGACATATAGACTTAATATCACCTTTCTATGTCCTATAACGTAGACTTGGGAGGCCTTTGAGACCTCACTGTAACAAAAAAGCACACCCCTCTCAGATAAGGGCTCTAGCTTAGTGCTCTTCTCTCTAGGCATAAGGACATAATCTAGACTACTGAATAAGCAAAAGTGACTCACATTTGGTTTCACTCTTGTAAACATCTCCTCAGAAGTGACATCCTCCAATACTCTGTGAGGACTCATGCTATGTAAATATATAGTTGTATTCAAGGAATCTTCCCACAAAAAACATAGGCAACTTTTTATCATATATCATTTCCTTCGTTGCCTCCATGAGGTTCCTATTTTTCCTCTTGAAAACCTAATTCTACAAAAGATTGTAAGGTACTATAACCTCTTTCTTGATTCTTTCCTTCCTGCAAAAGTCTAGGAACTCGTTGGAGGTATACTTGCCCCCATTATCTAATCTAAGCACCTTAACCTTCCTTCCTATCTAGTTATCCACAAAAGTCTTGAACTGCTGAAACTAATCGAAGGCCTCATCCTTGGTCTTTAGGAAGTACATCCAAGTCTTCCTGGAATAATCATATATGAGCTTCACAAAATATAAGTACCTTGTGATTGATGTCATAGACTTAACACCACATATATCAAAATGCACCAAGTTGTAGCTGCTACAACCACCCTCCAAAGTTTTTCCTATGCTTTGATTTTCGAGCCTTCCCTTCTGTCCACAAGAGATTATATTTTACTGGCGTCAATTATTCATGATTTTATCAAGAATTATTATTATCACCTGTGCTTATGTTTTCTTTTTTTCATACTCACCTGAACTTTTTGAGTCACAAGCTAACCTTCTGACTTGACCTTGTAGTTGTCTTGGGCTTGCCTCCAGAAATTGTGCAATCATGTAAGGCAAGCTAACCTTGATAATAGAAACTGTGCAATATAGAATGGAAACTCAACCTTGAGCTCAATAATTTCACAGTCATGGATTTCATCCCAACACTAAGCTCAAAATATGTGCAATCTATCCCTTGATCTCAGAAACTATGAAATGCACTAAGTTGGGAAGGTTCCTAGTTCTCCAAAATTGTGCAATCTATCTTCCTTGGCAGCATGCATGGAAATTTTCCTAAAAAGCAAAAAAGCAAAATAAATCCCTAGAAAATATGGATTCATCATTGGTTTCCCGAAAATGGCACAATCCCTATTTTTATAAATTTCTGCCAAGTGTTGCCTTTTTCTTGATTTTAGGAATCTGCGTCATCAACCCTAAGCTAACCAAATCTATTTAATTGATGCCTCTAAGGATAATTTGTACATTTGATCTTGGATCTCTAACATTCCCAAGGAGATCAAGAAGCCTTCGATGGAGTTTACGATGCTTTTCCGGGTGAGTTTTCATTTTGTCATATTTTGTTGCTTTTTCTATTGTTTTGCTTGTTTCTCATCATGGTTGTTGGCTTTTTAACTTATATTATCTTTTAGAGTGTTGATTCAATTTTTCATTCACCTTTCATAAGTGTTGCATCAATTTTCTTGTTTTTGCACACCATTGATCACCGTTTCGACGATTCTCCTTGCATATTTGTTTTTACTTTCATTTGTTGAGTTTCTAAACTTGATTCACATTGGTCTATCCATACTTAGTCAGATCTGCAACAATCACTATTACCATTGAGTTTGTTGAGCACTTCGCTCCAAGAATAACTATTACCATGGCACCCAAGAAAGAGTTGCTTCAAAAGATACCATAAAAAGTAGTACCGAGGGAAGTGATTGAGAGTACACTAGTAAACTTGCCAGTATATTTAGACACCCAATTGTATGTGGAAAAGGAATCAGATCTTACATGGCAGAAAGTGAACAAATATTTTTCAGCAAAGAACTTCCAAGAATATTTAGAGGACTGACAGGTATACATTAATGTCTAGAAATCATGGATACATAGAGTTACATGGAGAAATCTAGCCTTCCCATGTGAATATGTTATCAGCTAGGTTGTTTCACATATTGATGCAAAGACCATGAATTTGAGAAGTGCCAGTGGATTAAAGCTTGCTACTTTTCTGGTAGCAGATTACCATCATATGTACCATTTTCTTGAGCTAGAAACACTCATGAATTCATACTTCTATCCCACCAACAACTATGTGGAAACGAAAGGTGATATTAAACTTTGGGTGAAAGACCCATCAAAGTTTCGATAGACGCCTACCAATACTTATAAGACAAAGTCTCTCAAGAGGTCCTATTAGTTGTTGATCATATTAGCTTGTAGAATCTATAGTCAGCAGAGCACGAAGACCTTTCCCGAAGGGTGGGAAATCTTATTGAACCAGGTTGTGAACGAGGGGAAGTCGTTCAATTGGTCAGACTTGTTAGCTCGACTGTTAAGTATCCGTGTAGGTAACGCCCTGAATCCTCCCAAGGGCAATGTTGTAGCTGCTAAAACATCCTCCAAAATTTTGGCCTATATCCAATTTTGGAGCCTTCATTGATCTTGTTGGTCATTTTCGCAAACTTCTAAACTCATTTCATTTGTTTTCTTAGAGTCTTTTGTTCCCCTTTTCAAGATGGGAAAAGTGTCATCTTTCAGCATATTGGCTATCGTATCTTGTGTATAAGCCCATTCTAGTGGTTCTAAGAGGTCATATTTGTGAAAATGAGTTATTCTAACCTTGTCAGTATTCATCACACTCATTTCTAAAGTTTTGAGCATTGTCGCACAAGTGTTGTCACGGTCTGTGCAAAGTACATCTTTGGTGTCGCACTTGTCGTAACTTGTCGTAAAGCTGTTGCACAAAGGGAAATTCCGTGTTCATGTGTTAGTATGATCAATAATTTCATGTCATCAAATATTCTAAGTGTGTGATCACATTCAAATTTCATCACTGTTCACATCGATCTCACTGATCCCACTAATCCCACACTTCGCCATTTTTGGAAAAACTTCCCAATTGGGAAACCTAGCTTCACCGAGCCTCCCTTGAGTTTCACATTATGCAATCTTAGTCACCTAGATGTGACCTTGCTTCTTGGCACTATGCAATGTGTAGTTATTTCCTTGTACGATTGCTACACTGTGCATTTTTGTGCCCAAGCCTAGACCTTCACCTATAGAATTGCACAATCATTCCTCCCAGCTTGGCCTCCACTGAGCACTGTGAAATCACAAGCCTCAAGCTCATCCCCCGAGTCCTTGAAAATTGTATCTCGATAGTAGCCTTACCTCCCTTGTCTTCGAAAAATATGTAGTGTGTCCTTGCAGTGCTCATCCCCTTAACCTATCCCACTAGCTTCCAAAACTACAAAGTCTTGTCCCCCATCTTAACTTAAACTGCACACTTCACATCCTCAAGCCTAAAACTCATTCCCTGAGCCCTTGAACTATGCAGATCTACAACATCCCAACCTTCCTTGATTCCCATAACTACACAATGAGCTCTCCTAGTGCCCATCCCTTCATCTTGTCCCACTAGCTCTGGAAAATGTGCAGTCTTGTCCCTCATACCTACATAAAATGCGCATTGTATAGTCTCAGGGCTCAATATTTTCCCCTGGTTGATGGAACTTCACATTGCACAGTCACTGAGTCCATTTTCCTAGCATGTCACTTGTTTCGGGCTCAGTTAGTGGATTAGAATGCATCATATTAGAATAGGGGGTTTTTGAATTGATGTCATCTCGTCATGAGTGAATTTTAGGACCAAGTACCCTATCATGTCATGAAAAGATGATGAAGAAGGAGAAGAAGGAGGGAAGCATGCTCAAAGGCTTCCTCACAACTGAAATTACAAGTTGATTGATCAAGAGAAAGAGAAGAGACACTAGTTTGCGACCACTATTCAAGACTTGTGATCATTGAAGATTCCTCATCCCTAAGACATGCAAAGGTGGAAAGAAAATAATCTTCAAGAGGACATCCAACACTTAGTAGAAGTAGTGGCTTGACATTTCTGCATCATCAAGCAGTCCATGTTAGTAGTGTCATGTCATGTCATGAGTGGTCATATGCCACCTCACTATTATGGATCATGTATATTATATACAACATGTATTATAAATTGGAAGTCCAAAGGAAACACATGGAATGTAAAGAGTCATGTAAGTTGAAAAGTAATAAGAAGTCAAACAATCACCCTTGGTTATATATACTCCCTCATTGTATGAGCAAATGATTTTTTCACCTTGGCTCCTCCCGCAAGGCATCAGAGAGACAAATCAGTTCTTTTGAGGAGCAAGGAGTGGCTCCAATGATCCAATAATGGATCTAGTGATGTTCATTATATACATGTGTCTTCAAACTTTTACTTAATAACAAAAGCCTTCAAGGCCAACACATCCTTCATGCATGGATTATGGATATTTTTAGGAATATTATGTGAATGTTTTTAATTCATGTTTTCTTTCATCTGTGATAAAGTACTTGAACTATTTTGATTATTTTGGTACTTATCAAATTGAGAATGTGTTTTAATTTATATTATTGTTGTCGCATCCTCATGAACTATTCCATTGGATATTAGATAGATATTCCTCGTCATATTGGTTTCAATGATCGTCACATCTCTGTGGATTATTCTGCTTGATGTTGCATAGACCCTTCTTGTTCACGTGTGTCTTTGCTAGGGTGGTATTGCTACCTCTCTTTTAGAGGCTCACTTTTCCTCCCCTTTGCAGTAAAAGAAATTTGACACACATATGATGGAACACTCACCAGGCACACCCCCCTTTCTTTTCGAAGGCACATGTGCACTGCTATCTCTCGATGACAGTTAGAGCCAAGGCATATTTATAAGAATACATGACAACCAGGTTGATATTCCAGATTAGGATCCTACTCCAAATGGTGTGAGGTATAATTGGGACTTCACATTAGGGAGACCCCTTGGCTAATAGATTTCTAGCACCATCAACAGTTGCGCTAGAAGGAGGGCTAGATGACAATCTATGCCCATTTAATCTATTTTTCACCTCTTATCTAAAATGGATCATACTCAAATATTATTCCCAGGGTGTTTATTTAATTTTTACCTTTATCAATTTTCAATCCTTGATGAGCCTCTCTATCACATGTCCCAGTTAAAGTTTGATGGTGAGGATGGAACATTCATAACTGAGCACATTTCTGATTTTCTTAAATTTTGTGAATCTTATGAAATCAATGATGAAGAGTTTTCTTGTGTGCTTTTCTTCCTCGCCCTTGAAGTTCGTGTCAGTCGATGGTGCCATACCTTGCCATCTAATTCCATCCATTCCCTTCATTAGTTACTCGGGGAGCTTCATCAAACCTTTGATAGGCATAATTACTGAGATTTTTGTAAAAGAACCAATCTCTTAAGAATGAAGCCTAATGAATCAATTGAGTCTTCTTTTGATCGATTCCTTTACCTTTGTTGTGAAATTTATGAAGAAGACATGAATCAAGATTTCTTGAAACAAGGGTTTGAGCACTTGGTTCTTATCTCTTTACACGGTAAACCTGAACCCCCTGATTTTCCTACTTTCCCAACTCTTGTGTCATGAGACACCTCTAATCTTAGAGAAGGAACCTATTATTCCTTTTGTTCCTTATCTTCCTCCTTTTCCAGTCCTGATGTGGGTGCCTCCTTGAGGTAATTTTGAAGTTGGGGAATCGACAAATCCAATTCTTAATCTACCTTCTCAGTCTTCTTTCATTTCTTATGACTTAGATTCAATGGAGGAAATCCTAGAATGGCTCATGAAGCCCACGGGGAAGACTAGCTTCCCCATTTGCAACATGTTGTTATCATTCATAGCCTCCAATCTAATATATATTTCTGTGATCCTCTATCATCTACATGCCATGATTATTTTTACTGTGATCCGCCTGATCAATCTACTCCACTAGCTAGTCTTTCACACTCTCTTGATTTTCACGTTTCTGGTTCAAATTGTGATCAGATACAAGATAGTCACATTACACAGGTAGAGGAGTAGAAAGGTGAAGATTCTTTCAATCCATCTTCTATTTTCGAAAATCCTCCATGCGAGGATGATGCACTTCCATTCTTGGATGGTTTTCAATTTGCTAATCTCGATAATGAATCCAATGTAATTAATTAGTTCAATCAATCCATAGCCTTGGTAACAATAATTATAATGATGATGACTCTGTTGACGTATGATATCACGAATGCCCAAGTGCATCAGTTGATATTCCATTTTTTCATGAAGATCTTACTTTAAAATCTAATTCGGTCAAATAAGATGTTCTCATAAAAAATTCCTCTTCATCTCACTATCCCTTGTGATCTACCAATTGTGATGAACCTACTAGTGATGAAGATAATCCATGCTCTTCAATTTCTTCAATCAACCAGTTAACTTCAAAATTAGCACAAGGTGGCAAGGTTATCCATGATGAAAACAATCAAATCATTGAGTACTCTTTCCATCCCTCATCATCCCTTCTCTTGCATGAAGACAACTCTTTAAGTCAACGTGCTCATGAAATTTCCCTGATTTATTCATCTTTGAATTTGCGATTAATAGAATCATTCAACTTCGGTAATCTAGTTGTTGAAGTTGGAAAATTTGGTAAAATTACTGAAAAAGACGGCTGCCATCTGGTGAGCAGTGGCCTTATTGAAATTAGTGGTAGCAGTTATCCTAAAACCATGCATGATCTAGTTCAATCTTGAAAATGCGATTTTAAAATCTTGGAAAGTTTCGAAACCTACCAGGGAGTCGAGCCACTTCAACTTTCTTTGATGGTTATGTCACGATCTTGCGACTCTGGTAAGTCACTTGAACTATGTCAGATCTAGTTTCTCCCACACAATCATTCTCTTTGCATGGTTTCACTCCATGAAAATATCTTTTTGAAAAATGTTTGGTATTCCAAGTGTGATATTTCAACTTTTTAAGATTTTACTTTTGACGAGATTCAAGAATTTGTTTCAGTTCATTCATCTTCATTCAAATATCTCGCATCAAACTCGAGTTTGGAATGTGGATCTCTCATAGAGTCATGTAATGGAGAAGTTAATCATTCCAAGGACTATCTTTGGCTGAAGGAATTATGCTTATTGAATTCATCTCTTAATAGTCATCTTCTGATTTTTCTCATGAATGTTATATTGCAAATCTTCCCCTTCATTGCACCTAAAATCCTCTTGAGTAATAATGAATGCATGAGTTATCACATGAATCAAGTTCTTCTCTATTCACCATGTCTTGACTGGTCTCATGTATTCGTTGTGATGATATCTGTTTTAAATTTTTTTCATGATTACGGTTGTTTCACAATTTGTCACAAGTTACAGGAAAACAGTTTGTCATATTTGGCTTGCAAGGAACTTGTTTCAATTGTTGAGAGCATTCACAAAACTGTTCAATTTGATCTATCTTTGTTTATTACAAATTGGGAATCTGATGCTTTAATCAACTAATATGATCATTATTCTGTCTTTGATGAATTCCATTCTTGTTATCATTTTCCCACCGGTATATCCAGTGAAAATTATTTTACGTCCTTCAACCTTCATCGTTCAAAATATCATTATTTGGATTTTTGTCGAGCAGTTGAGGCACTTCAGTCTCCACTGATGGTTATGTCAAGTCCTCACTGTCTCAACATGACTGGTGAATATAATCAGATCTATTTTCCCTCACAAGATTATCGTTATAATCCCATGCCTCTAATTGAACATCCATCTTTCCAGATATTTCAGGGTTTTAAAGAGGATCATCATGAAATTTATGTTCTAATCACTAAATGGTTGGAGAAATCTTGCTCGACAAGCTCCATTGCAATAAACAGGTTTCAACCTTTTCTTGTGCATGATAAGAAATATGACACAAAAGAAAGTGCATTCAAAAAAAGTCTTAGAGGTTTTTATGATTATACTTTTAGTTAGAGAGGTAAGAGTGTGAATTGGATGAAAGTAGTCATTGTGACACATCTTTCTTCCCATAGACAAGACCTTTAAATTTTTGTGTAAATTATTCAAGCTCTCATATTTTCTCTTGCACATTGATTTATATCTATTTTAGTCGATCACATCTTTGTGATGCATTTTGGGATCGATTACGGTGGCTACATTGGAAATTACATTATATGTGACCTCGACCTTCTAGTTGATAGGTTAGGAGTAGGATTAGCTACATCCTAGTTTTCCTTATCTTGCACTCATCCCACGTTGTTCTCTTTAGTCTCTCTTGTCTTTTCTTACTTTTCTCGTGTTATGCTTTGGTTTAGCTTTTTTCTCTTGTCTTTTGGTTTTGTTTCCTTATTGTGTGTTGTCTTTCCTTTCGTTTTGTTTCTTTTGTTTTATTTATTATTGTTTGTCTCCTTTGGTTTTCATCATGTGAATAAGTGTTGTGCCTGGACCTGTTTTGGCTTGTTAGTATGTATGTGGCTGAATTCTAAAGAGTCTTGTGACACTTCAACATTTGGCTAACCTCCAGTCCATCTTACTTGTGTCAGTTATATATTTTGGTTGATGAAGTTTCGACGGAAAATACGATCCGTCCTTAAGGAGAGTTTTGGTCCAACCATGAATCTGCGTCTACTCAGGAAACCTTACGCCTACAACCAATTTTGTGTTTTGATGTTTTCATGGTTATCCAATTAGTAGAAGCGGAGAAGGGGAAAATATAGATGAGAAAACCTAAATCAAAGGTATCTATATGCTTCTCTCAAGGAATAACCTCTTCTGCTCTCAATAAGTCAGGATCCCTCTTCTGCCCCAAAATAAATAAGTGTCGATACAAAGTCCTCTTAAAATAAATAAATAAAGGTGAAATAAGAGAAATAATTCTTGTGCATAGAGGTGAAGCAAACAAATCTTCCAGGGTACTCTCCAGGCTTTCTGGCAACGAAGCAATATTTGTGTTCTTGCATGACTCTGTGAGGGTACTGTCAAGGCCTGCTAGTAGTAGAGCAACACTAGAGATGAAAATTTATACTATGAAAATCTTAAGCTTGCGAGCTACACTACCCTTTCCAAATTGAAAGATTGTGATATTAATGAATGATATCGTTGAATCTTATGTTGTGTTCAACCAAGAAGGCATAAAGGGGACCATGTCTATTCATGGGGTAAGTTAGAGGACCAAATTAATTTTCACGATGAATCAATACTCCCTGAAGAATGAAGGGCCTGCATAGAGAAGAGTCAACTGAGACAAAGAAGCTGAATTCTACTAGTGTGTCGCCAAGTGGTTTGCTGCTACAACACCCTCCAAATTTTTGGCATATACCCAATTTCAAAGCCTTCCTTGATATTGTTGGGTTGCTGTTGCAAATTTTGAAACTCATTTCATTTGTTTTCTTAGAGTCTTGTGTTCCCCTTTGCAAGATGGGAAAGTGTCATCTTTTAGCATGTTGGATATCGCATCCTATGTATAAGCCTATTCTGGTGGTTCTAAGAGGTCAATTTGTGAAAATTTTTTCTAACCTTTTTAGTACCTGTCACACTCATTTCCAATTTTTTGAGCACTGTTGAACAAGTGTTGACACGATTTCCGCAAAGTACATCTTTGGTGTCACACTTGTCATAAGTTGTCGTAAAGTTGTCACACAGAGGGAAATTATTTGTTCATGTGTTTGGATGATATATTTTGTCATTTTGTCAAATATTCTAATTATGTTATCAAAATCAAAGTTCATCATTGTTCACATCGATCTCATGGATCCCACACTTAGCCATTTTTGGAAAAACTTCCTGACCAGGCAACCTAACTTCATCGAGCCTCCCTTGAGCTGTGCACTATGCAGTCTCAGTCGTCTAGTTGTGACCTTTCTACTTTGCACTGCCAAATGTGTTGTTCCTACCTCCCAGAACTACTACACTGCGCATTTTTTGTTCCCAAGCCCCAACCTTCACCGCCAAAATTGTGTGGTCATTCCTCCTAGCCTGGCCTCCACTGTGCACTACACAATCACAAGCCTTAAACTCATCCCTTGAGCCCTTGAACTATGCAGCTCCACAATAACTTTTCCTCCCTTGTCTTCCAAAACTATGTAGTGTGTCCTATTAGTGCTCATCCCCTTAGCTTGTCCCACTAGCTTCCAAAATTGTGCAGTCTTGTCCCCTAGCCCGGCTTAAAATGTGCACTTCACAACCTCAAGCCTCAAGCTCATTCCTTGAGGCCTTGAACTGCACAAATCCACAACAACACAACCTTCCTTGACTCCCTAAAATGCATAGTAAGCTCCCCTATTTCCCATCCCTTCAAGTTGTCCCACTAGCTCTAGAAACTATGCAATATTTTCCCTCAGACCTGCCTAAACTATGCACTGCACAGTATTAGGGCACAAGCTTTTCCCCTGTTTGCTAGAACTGCGCACTGCACAGTCACTGAGTCCCTCTTCCTGACTTGTCACTTGTTCTGGGCTAAGTTGGTGGATCAGAATGCATCTTCTTAGACTAGGGGGTTTTTGGATTGATGTAGTCTCATCATGAGTGAATTGTAGGCACAAGTACCCTATCATGTCATGAAAAAATGATGAATAAGGAGAAGGAGGGAAGCATGCTCAAAGACTCTCTCGCAACTGAACTTACAAGTTGATCGATAGAGAGAAATAAAAGAGACACTAATTTGTGACCACTATTCAAGAGTTGAGACCATTGAAGATTACTCATCACCCATGCAGAAGTGGAAATAAAAACATCTTCAAGAGGACGTCCAACACTTAGCAACAACAATGGCTTGACATTGCCACATCATCATGCATTCCATGTCCGTAGTGTCATGTCATGTCATGTCATGAGTGGTCATATGCTACCTCACTATTGTGGATCATGTATATTGTATACAAAATGTATTGTAAAGTGGAAGTCCAAAGGACACACATGGAATGTAAAGAGTTATGTAAGTTGAAAAGTCATAGGAAGTCAAATAGTCATGAGGGTAGTAAAAGAGTCACCCTTGGTTGTATATACTCCCTCATTGTATAAGCAAATGAATTTTTTACCTTGGCTCCACCAGCAAGGCATTAGAGAGACAAATCAGTTCTTTTGAGGAGCAAGGAGTGGCTCCAACGCTCCACTAATGGAGCTAGTGATATTCATTATATACATGTATCTTGGAACTTTTACTTAATAACAAAAGCCTTCACAGACATCACGTGTTTCATGCATGGATTATGGATATTTGTAAGACTATTCTGTGAATATTTGTAATTCATGTTTTCTTTCATCTGTGCTAAAGTAGTTGAACTATTTCAGTTATTTTTGTACTTATCATATTGAGAATGTGTTGTAATTTCTATTATCATTGTCGCATCCTCGTGGACTATTCCACTGGATATTAGAAAAATATTCTTCATTGCATATATTCTTCTTTTTCATGTGTGTCTCTACTAGGGTGGTACTACTACCTCTCTCTTAGAGGCTCACTTTTCCTCCCATCTATGGTGAAAGAACTTTGACACACATATGATTGAACACTCACCAGGCACACCCCCCTTGATTTTCGAAGGTGCATTTCACTCCTCTCTCTTGCTGACAGTTAGAGCCAATGCATATCTATAAGAATATATGGAAACCAGGTCGATATTTTGGAGGGGATCCTACTCCAAATGGTGTGAGGTCTATTTGGGACTTGGAGAGACCCCTTGGTTGACGATTTTATAGCATCGTTAATAAGGGGGAAAGTGATATTTTATATGTTTTCATATTTACTTGATGCAATTTGCACACATAATGCATTCCTTGGCATGAACTGGACTTGGAAACCTTGATATTATTTCACACATCCACTTCAAACTACTCTCGGATTGCAGCCATCGAGGAGTAATGGAGAAGCTAATTGACACTTCCTTATTCTACTATACAAGATTATATTTGAGGAAGAACCACCTTGCATGTCACATAGGGAAATGGAAGCAGTATCAGAGATCGCAGATTGGTTTGCCTCATCGGATGACACCTTCCTTAGAGTGTTCGATGGTCAGAAGTCACTGCATATTTTTCCAAGGTATGCAACAAACAAGATTGTCATGAAGTAAGTTTCATATATCCTCTCCATAGGGTTGTCAACGACTTTACACAGGAAGAAGAAAGCACCTTGGCCAAATCTTCCGATGCAAATTGGATGGTAGGAGATAAGGAACTTGAAATTAATGGATTCTGAAGGAAAGGAAATAGGGAAGTTTGTGTTCGGTACTTGATACTTTAATCCATACGATTCCCGTGGTATTTACAAATACCATTATGTGAGAATTCACTTCTAGTGGCTTGATGAAGCATTTCACTGGTAGGAGGAGGATCCATGGAAGAATTGTTATAATTCCTCCAAGTCTTTTGAGCCAGTTAGTTTTGTAGGAGCTTCACAGGTGACTCTGCAGAAGGAAGATTCTCTAGAAGCAGTTCCAATAGAAGGGAGAAACCCCATGCAAGATAAGGGAAAGAGAAAGGTTACTTATAGTTAAGGGAGGGAACGAAGCTACAAGATGAAAGTAGATTTAGCATCAGAGGCAAAGAGGAAACAAACGATGTAGAGAGAATAACAAAAGAAGAGGGAAGAGCAGAGGATATTGGAGGAAGAAAAGCATAAGAAAGAACAATAAGAGAAGAAGAAGCAGGAAGAAGAAGAGAGGCGAAGAGAAATAGCAGAAGAAGAAATGCGGAACAAGTCGAAAAGCATGAATAAAACCAATAACCGGTAGAGGAGGAGAGCAGATAGATGCAGGAGACAAAGACTTCTCAACAAATTCAAGAGTTGATAGAGCTCATAGAAATGGAGGAGGAACCTGAGCCATAAAATCAAGATGCCAACCTGATGCCAAATGCACAATAGGTCATTGTTCAGTCTCCACCACCTCCAACAACAGAGTCAGTTCGAGGCGAGGAAGGGTAAGTTATTCCTCTTGATGGTGATCCAGTTATGGACACATACAATCTGTCATACAATGAAGTTCAAAAGAATATTATACAATCTCGTAAGAAGAATTTTCCGGATTATCTCGCATTTCCTGCTTTTATGAGAGAAAGGGTGATTGTGGCTGACACTAGGGAAAATCTCTGTGCCATTGTCACAAACAACATGGCCTTTGCAGGTGCATCAAAGTCAAACACTGAGTATTTGATGGCCGAGAACAAGGAATTGGAAAATAACTTGCAAGATGCCAAGAAAGATGTTGAACAAATCCATGTAGCAACTCAGAACGTAGCTTACGCACAAGTCCATTTGGAGGAAATGAAGGCAACAATACTTGGTGAAGTATTGAAACTTGGAGAGACCACACAAAACCTCTATTGAGGAGCTTGTTACCATGCCTAAGGCAGTTGTACATGTGCATGGATTGCAACAAAGTGTAAAGACTTTGTAAAAAATCTCAGGAATTTGCAAGCTACAATCGTTGCCTTGCATGAATGGTCAATGCGATACAAAGGGGCACCGCTTGGCTTGGGAAAGAAAACGAAGTAATAGGTAGTGATGGAGAAAAAACAAGTGCAGATGTTGATTTAGAACAAAGAACAACTCACCTCATTCATTGGTAAAATTTAGGCCTCGCATGCATGATTATACAACAATTTGGGTTTCTTGGTGAAGTCCTACAGGATCTCATTAGTTGGTTCACTCACTGAAGCCAAACCTAGGAACTAGGTCAGAAAGGAGATAAAAGAATACTTGAAGAAACTTAGATATATTGTTGAAAATAAGATCAAGAAATGTTTAAAATAAAATCTGGAAATTCTAATTTAATTTGTCCTTGTAATAGTTACTAAGTTAAGTTGACTTAGTTAGCTTAGGAAATTCGATTTGGAAGTCTATCTTGAGTCATGTAAGTGTGATCCCTAAGTTTTAGGGGTCCATATTGAGTTTATTGGAGTTATGATTAGATAACTCACTTCCATTGAGTTATAGTCAGTTAAACTAGTTCTAACTGTTTGAGGAACTAGTAGAGGTATAGCACTAAGTTGGTGCACTAGTGCACGCTCAGTGCCACACCAGCTAATTGAAGATTCTCAAGAATAACTCATGCATGTCAATTTAGAGGAAGACCCAGTTGGGATTAGAGTGTAGGGACAGTGTACTATTAGTTTTATAATTTTTTGAGTTGTACAGATGGTGCATGCAATCAATTGAGGACCTAAGTTTGGATTGACCAATTATAGAGTGAGGAATTTCCCAATAAATATGGGTTAATTCTCTCAGGAATTGTGTAAGGAATCATAAGCTTGAAAGCTAGGAATTTGGCCAAGTAGTGGCCAAAGGAAGTCATCAGGAAGAGGATATGAAATACTTGTGCAGGTTGAACTCAAGGTTGAGTAGAGCATATTGTATTCATCGATATTCTTTGACCATGAATGGCGCAAGGAAATGGGGGCTTGGAGAGCAGAAGAATAGGCTAAGGTTTGGCTTGAGCTAGCTTATGAGCGTAGAATTTATTATACTTGTGCAAGAATTGTTCTAGTGAGAACAAGCTTTGTGTTTTTACTCAAATTTTTTATTAATGCAATATAGATAGTAAGGGTTTTGAGATGTGGCTTTCCCTATATAAATATTGTGTTATGTGCCATTGATTTTCTTCCTCTTGTTGATTATTTTTTTCATCAATAATTGGTTTCTGCTTTTGTGTTTTAGGAAATTACATGAACTGTGAATCTACAGGAAAATCTATATGGTATCAGAGTTGAAGACAATATAGAAGATAAGAAATCGAAGTTGTCCTTGCAGATTGATGGATCTCTAGTTTAGGGCAGATCCATAAGACCCTATGTGTAGACTTCTTAATGGAGCTAGAAGGTTATGAGTGGGCATATGAGGAGCAAGAATTTTATGGGCGACTAGTTTGCAAAGAAGATATGAAATTTTTTATTGAATTTTTTCAAAAACAAATAGCATATCTAGATTCCTTGTGAAAAGATACCCAAATTCAAAAAAAATTGTCTGAATCATAGTTTGAATGAGGGAGATATCCCCGATTTAAAATCAACTCTTTTTTCAAAAAATTTCATGACGACGGATGTGCAAGCTAAGAACCTGTATGCCCTTGAGAGGTTGTCAAGTTGGATCTACCCTATTTTGTCTTATATGAGTACAAGTGTACATTGTAATATTATTTGTAATTAATTTCTAAGTGGAATTCCTAGTATCAATATTGGAATGTGAAGAGTCATGATGTAATGTAATGAGTTATTTTGTAAAGAAGTTGAAGAGTCATGAGAGAAGTCCAAAATTCACAAAGGATAGTTGAAGAGTCACCCCTTGTTGTTATAAATAGACCCTTGCAACTCATGAAAATGGATTTTGGAAGCCAAGCTTTTGGCTAGGCTTAAGCTTAGAGTCAGGAGCTTGGGAAATCGTGAGAGCCTTAGGTTCTCAGTAGCATAGAGGAAGTATATTTATTTGGAGGAGTAGGTGATGTTGACTTCATGTTCCACTATTGGGGCTAGTGGTCAATTAATGGTGTATGTATGACTAGAAATTTCACTTAATAAAAGCTCATAGTTGACACATTTTCATGCATATGTTGTAAATATAGTAGGAATATTCTTGTTATGTTTGCAATGTATGTTATTTAACTTAAGCTTATGCTTATGAACTATTTCGTTTGCATTGGTACAAATCTTGTTGAATGAGTGTTGTTGTATTAATCCATCACTATTAATTTGTGAACTATTTCACATATTATCTTGTGATGTCATTATGCTTGTGTGTTCCTTTCAAACTGTGTACTATTACAAGATTTTAAGGGGCTCAAATATTCTACATTACGTATGGCAGAACCTTCATGCATCTCACTTGACTCTCTGTAGTATCACACATTTATTCTCACCAGAGTCATTATACATCACTCTATGCATTATCATTAAAACCCATTGCATCGGCAACCAGGCCATATTCCAAATGGGACTCCTACACCAAATCATGTGAGGTCTAATTGGGAATTTATATTAGGGAGATCCCTTGAATGTTGGTGGATCTAACACCATCAATATTTCTGGCACTAGAAGGAGGGCCAGATGACAACCTGAGCCCAAGAAGCTTGTTTGAACTTCCCGCACTGATTAATGAATCCTCCCCAAATCACAACCCCGACATGTTTTTCTAGAACTGCAAATCTGAAAGTGCTGGCGAGAATAATTGATGACTTATTAAATATCAAATTCAATGGCGAGGTTGAAACAACCTTCTATGAGCACGCCACTCGTTTTCTCGATTTTTTCACAAAACAAAATATTCATTGCGAGGATGTTGCTTATAGGTCATTCATTCTCACGTTCGAAGGGAACGTAGGGGAATGGTGTTACACGTTTCCTACCTCTTCCACACACTTTTTTGAACATGTTTCCACAAAACTTTACCGCGCTTTTAATAGGTATGATTACAAATCTGTGTTCAAGAAAATTATGGGATTGCAAAAATCACCTAATGAATTTCTTGATGATTTTCACGATCGTTTCATTCATTTTTGTTTTGAATTTTATGAAGATGATTATGATTGGCCTTTAATGAAAGAGAAATTAAAATTTCTTGTTCACATTTTGATGAATCTGCATGAATATGAATATTTCAAAAACCTCCCAACATACATCGATATTAGAGCTTCTAAATTTATGCCAAACGAGGTTGTTGTATCAAGTGACTCTCAGTCTCCTTCTAATCGAACAACTCCATTTCTACAGGTTGAGGTGGGAGAAATTGAGAATTCATCCATTGATTTATGACTATCTTCTCCCATCCCACATACTCAGAATTCTAGTGCAAGTTTGGAGTACCAAAATTTGATGTTTGCAATGAATTGTTATCTCTTTGTCCTCCATGCTTTGGTTCCTTTGATCCTCTAGATTGTGAGTTTTGGTGTTCATTCGTTTCTAATGTTTCATTTGATGTTCATGAGGATCAAGTTTCGGATGGAGTTGGTGTTGAGCATCGAACTTGTGATATCATTTACGATGACTATGTGTGGGAGTCCACATCTGAACAAGAATCTGATCCTTTTCCTTCTGCACCTCTCCCTCATTATCCCAATGTTTCCACGATGTTTTCATTATTTTTGAATCTTGTGAAGAATTACCTTATGATGATATTATTACTTATGTTCATTCGTATAACTCATGGAATGTTAGTCTTACATCTGAATGTGGAGAGGAAAAATCTTCTCTTCTTGATCTCCCCAATCTATAATCTAATTATTCTGAAGAATTAGAGGTTGAAATTTCTCATTTCAATATTCCCCTCTTTATGATTCGCTAGAGCATGAGGATGCCTTTTATTCTGATCTTGAACTTTATGATCGTCGCTATCGTGATCTTTCGACCCATTCATCTGATTATGACTTTGATTTTTTCGTTGTTGATTTTTCTAAGCGACCAATTTTTGATGATCTATCTTTTGATGATTTGGAACTTCCGCAAGCTATCGAGGTACTTCAACTTGAGATGATGGTTATGTCAGGTTCTTGTAGTCTAGAGGCCAATTCTAATTTTGATCAAAGTAGCGATGTATTTTTCAAGGTTCCTCATCACTCTATCGTACAAATTGAAAATCATATTTTTTTCACAATTTTTGCAGCCTCCATTTGTATTTCACGATCCCATTGCTCAATCATTGGAGGAGTCATACTTGGCAAGCAATATTGAAAAACATAAGTTTTCTTCTAAATTTTTTTATTTTCACCCAGTTCTGTAGTTCAAAGGTTTGTTCTTGCATGTCTTTGAGTTGCAATGTATCTGAACACTGTAATGCATCCACACAATGATTTTCATGTGCTTTTCTGCGAGCATTTTCAAACTTTGAACATATTGGTATGTATTGCCTTATCTTTTTGTTTCTTTTTAGTTGTAAAATAACTTTCATATAAGGCCATGTTTGGTTTCCGAAGAAGCATGGTGAAGTTCATGAGGAAGTTGTGATACTATCAACACTTGGTTATCTATTTATTCCCTCTCTTTGTGTGAATCTTGTATCTTTTAGTCGATGATAATTTGATGCAAAATATGTTCTTTTCAGAGAAATCCATAGTGGAATTATGATGCTTAAACCTATAAATAGTACCACCTACTCTAATAAGTCTCTTATTTTTAGTTAATCCTTGTCAACTAAGTCAAGTAGAGTAAGGAGGGGAGGAGAACCTTAATAAGTGTATCAGAGGTATATTGTTGAGGGACAAAGTCCCCTAGGGTCTTGGGTCAATACCCTAGCAGAGCGGGGGTTATCTACAAAGAAAAACAAGCATTCCACACAGCCATGATACTAATATAAACAAACTATACGAAGAGAGGTGCACCTGGGGGTCCTTCGTTTGGGTAGATCAAACCAAGGTCCAAACCCTCTTGGAGTTCCTTTCGATCTTTCAATCTGCAAAACAATCAATTCAAGAAAGCATAGTAGTATATGGACCAAGCATCATAAGGAAATCAACTTCATAGCATATTGAAAGGTAGTTAGTTTTACAATTGAAACAACCATTCATATGTAAATCATAACATTGATATCATAAGCATGAAGAAGATTAATATCAAGAACAAGACAAGTGTTTCTTTTATTATAGATAACTAAAATACAGAAAGGAATGATTTTACCTGAGTCTTCCTTTCGCAGGCTCCAAGCGAAACTGTCCTTCGGATTCGTCCAATCTCAAGCCTTCAACAAGCTCCTTCCACGACCCACTCAAGGATATCTCAACTAATGGAAAGACATCATAACACAAGGAAACAAGGGTTTCCTATAATGGGGGAAGTGTTGGAAGCACAAGGATCTTCAGACCTGATCAGGGATAATCTCAGCAGAGTGATTTTTCTCTCTATTCTCTCCTCCATAGGCCTTCCCATTGAAGTCTTTTTATACTTCTCCTAAAGTAGTTTTTTAGTTGGGAATTCGTTGGAAATAGTTGGGCCATGGGCACTAATAGGTAATCAACAGGTAAAACCCGTGATATCTACCCGAAATTAAGGAGATTTATTTTTTTAAGTTTTTAAGACATATACGTGGGTTGGGTATACACAGACCTGTGTACACACGTGTTTAGCTCAGGGAAATGTTGCGTATAGGGAGTAAAACACTATTTTTTAAGTATTTGGACCATGTTTGGAAGGAGGGGTTGCCCTAGGCCATGAGTGGAGCATCACAAACATCAAGAGTGAGATTTGGAGCTATAACAGATGCTTTCTAATATATGAGGTTAGAAGGGGTACATGATGGCCGAAATGTATTAAGTGCATGGAAAGGAAACCTGTCAAAAACTGAGAAGGACTTCACCAGAGTTCAGCCTGCCAAGCCACAAAAGGAGATAAAAAAGAAACACTGTCTGAGGTGGGCATACCCATGCTCAGAGAAAGTAAAGCATGTCCACATATCAAGTACAAGTGGATCCACTAAGTATACAAGCATAGAAGGCTAGAAAATACATAATGGATCATCTGCTCATGATCGAACAAGTACATGTATAAATAGCACATATAAAAATGTCAATGATGCTGAAGGATGAAGTGAATCACTGATATCAAAGAATGGTCCCAAAAGTACCAAATGAACATGATGGAGTAAAATGGTAATACACTGCAAACTCAGGTGCCAGCATATAGAATTTCGCCATGAATGACTGCAACATATAAGGTGGAGTGGTATCAACTAGCAGCAACAGGAGAAACTTTCAAGTTAACCAATGAATGTTGATGCAACCTAAGGTCTTCACCAACCACTATGGTACATTTCTACACCATGGGAATAAATGATCTGAATTCGACCATGTGAGAAATCGTTTGATTACCGTTAACAAACGCGAGACTACTCACTGATAATGATAATGAGCATCAAGGTACCCAATACAATCTAACAAGTGTGAATAGATGAGATGGAGTCGAACACCTATAAGAATCTATCAATCAGGAGAGAATGATGGTTTCCCACTGTCGATAACGAAGGATCTACCACTAATGACTACAAAACCCAAGGTACTACCAAATGGACTCTAGATCTTTTCCCCAGAGCAATGAGTCATAGTCGATAAGGAAAGATCCGCTAGAAGGAAGGCATTAAGGAATCCTTCATCAATATGGCACGAGTGTAACCCGTAGGCCAATCATGTGGAAGGAATCAGATGAAAAAGATGTAGTAATCCGACCGAAGCACGTTTCTGCTGTACAAAAGATGTGGCTAGTGTACGACAGAAACCCTTTGAAGCAACCAATAATGAAAGCTGACACAGAGGCGAGGTATCCACCAATAGGGTCAAATGGAAACCAAGGTACTGCATGAATCCCAATGTGTGATAGTGTAAGCTGATGTTGAACACAAGGGAAATCACTCAGTCAAAGACCCATGATACTGATCGATGTTGAGCACAAGGTGACCTATCAATAATGAAAATAGGGATAGGGTGTGGCTCTAGGCCTATCCTTAGAGCAATATGTCGGCATTGATAAGGACAAGACCCACTAGCAAGAAGTCAATGGAGACCTTCTCAAACTGGCACGAGTAAAGGACCAATATAACTGATGTGATGATAGACAAGACACTGACAACCAGGGATGGTGGATTGACAAATGAGTCAAGAGACACCGCAGAGAGGCCGACTTAGGCTAACTTCCCTTGAACAAAAGCACGAATCAATGTGACTATGTGGCATCATATGATGACTCTGTATAAGTTCGTCATGCAAGAGGCATGAACGAACCCTCCATATGATTGGAAGAGATAGCCAATCGGGGGAGAACTGATTCAATAACAAGGTTAAGGCATACCTAAGTCACAGTAAATCCCGCCCAAATGGAGGAGACTTTGTTTTGAGTGCTTTGTTCAAGGGTGACACGACTGACTCTAGCTACCAACAATAAGTGGAAATATTGTCCCATTCCTGCTCTTTTTGGAATATATAATTTTTTTGTCTTTTTCTTTAAATTGGAAAAAGAATAAAAGAATGCTATAGTAAAGTGGAAAGAATGAGTGTCAGTGAAACAGATGGTCTAGGTCCTAGGATTGGAACAATCCTATGCTCAATGCAGGGAGGTGAAAACTGGTTAAGGACACTCAAAGGTGTGTTCCTTCCACGAGTCAAGGTGTGTCAAGTTGCAAAAGTCAAGGGAGTGCAAGTTTGATTTTGTAGTCATCATGGTCAAAAGTTGGCTTAAACACGAGTCCATGTGAAGTCGACTCAAGGCCAAAAAGTGCAAATGGTCAAAATGCAATGTAGTAGTACAACTCAACACAAAGGAGCCTCTGGGCTATAAGGCTAGAACGAAGTGAAGAAGCAAAGAGGAATGAGTCTTCATCGTATAAGTCATGGTGGGACTATAGAGGACTCCCGAGCCTACTCAGATCAAAGCAGCATGGGCAACAAATGTCAGTGAGGTGCTAACTACGATGCCCATGAAAAGAATGGCTCTACCATCATGTCATGATTTAAAAATTAGCGAGTGCAGATGGTTTACAAACCATAACATGATGGGATCAACTCTATGGCAAGTGTATCGACAAATGGAGGCTAGTATGCATAATGCAACGGAAAAACGCTTTCCCTAACCTATATGCCAGTGAGAAAACAATACCTTCCATGACAAGTCAGAAGTCATGGAAATGTCTCGAAACTGTTGAAAAAGCATCCAAAATGTCCTAAAAATAAAACCGTTCTCGATATTCCAAGCTCCCAAGTTAAAAGTTATATGAGACAACAAAATCAAGTTTTCAAAAAATTTGACATTTTCAAAGCTTATAAAATAGTTTTTCCACTCACCATTATCACCATTTGATTTGAAAGCAAAGGAGTGAAGCAAAAGGAGCAAGCACTGCCATTCGCCAAATTTGACCATTCAAATCTTCCCAAAATCACCAGGTAACCCTTAAACTTATCTTGCATTCAATTGTGATTGGTTTTAGAATTTTTAATTCAAGTTTCACCGTTGAATTATTGTCAAAACATTTATCGCGGTGTATATGCAGCTTGGCTATGTGAAACTCATGTTAGGCCCTAGATGCGACTGTGTATGAAACGAACCCGCATATACGTCATGAAAACTTCAAAACAAAAATCTAACGGTCTAGATTTGTTTTTCTTCAGGATTCCAGTGACTTGGAGAGAAAAGATAGCATGCCTTAGTGGATGATGAGGTTATGAACAATCCTAATTCCCTTGATGCCTTAAGAGGATGCAGTTTTCTAAAGTTTTTGAAAATGCCAAACATGAAAGCAAACACTCGCTTGCTCGAAATGCTCATTCACTATTGGAGCATCGAGGATGACTCATTTATGATTGATCAAATGCCACTCAAGATAGAGGTTGAGGATATTTATTTCATCAGAGGCCTTTCCTGGAGGGGAGAGATAGTACATTCCACGGGCAGATCACGAGGCAGTCTCTCTATCGAGGACTACGTGCATATATATTTCCCGGGTCATCCAGAAAAAGTTGGAAGTCAAATTCCAATCAAGCATGGAGAGTTTATCAATGAGGATCATCTTGTTCACTATATCCGGATTGAACGGATCAGCTTCCTTACACCAGGCCTCACAGCTAGCCATGAGCTTGGCGGTAGATTGTCTCACCATCATATTTGACTGGTGTACTCCTCTTCTCCCCAACCTAAAGAGCCAGCTTACTTATATTAAGAAGGGGCGGACCAAAAACTTCGGGTATGGGACTATTTTGTGCTCTTCCTTCTTTGAGAGGGTCCCAGCACTCCGTCGTAGAGTATAAGTTTTGATCAGCACCCCATGAGATCCACAAATGGGCAGGTGGGCTGACTTGATGAAATGATTAGGAGGGGGGACATTCCACGGACTGCTTTCAACGATGACTTCTTCTCCTGGTGGGAGCAATAGATCATCGTCGTAGACGACTATCCCTATGCTAGGTTGGACTTCTAAGGAGATCCTGATCTAGATTTGCCACCAAATGCAACATGGGGCGATATAGGTAACAAATGTTTTTGATTTTATGATTTTTATAATTTTTTTTATAACTTTTCAAATATAAAAATGAATTTTTAAAAATATTTTTGATAGGATTCAAATGACTAATATGATGATCACGTTTCAGATATTGGGCCAGTATGACTAGATGGGTTCCCACGGCATGAATGTCGCAACCAAGGTGCCGAAGAGGTGGCTGTGGACAAAAAGTGACTTATACACACAGTTTAGTGGCACTTGGTGAGACTAACTCACTAAGTGATGGAGGTTGTATAGGATCTCCCTATAGATATGCAACGTCATGTGGTTGGCATGCCATGAGACTGGGTTCACACTCTTTGGCGTGTGGCCAAAGCAGTAGTCACATACTTAGTTGCTCATCCTGAGCCGAGGCATTAGATGTACTGGACATGATTATGGGCATCTGAGTCCCAAATTTTGTATATTATTTTGGACACACTTATGTACACTCCAGATATTTTATGATATATATATATAT